>JAMXBB010000006.1:97628775-97662206 GCA_024138015.1 Lumnitzera littorea
GGAGGGGTTGGGGGGGGGGTGTGGGTGGGGCGGCGAGCGTTGGGTGGGTGGGTATTAATTTGGCGGTTTTAGAGGTTGAGGAGTTTCGTTATGTGATTGGTTTGGGGTAAAGATGGTTGAAGGTGGTGGTTCGAGGAGAGGGGGGTTCAGCGGTTAAGGTTAAAGTGGTAGCGAGCTTGGTGGAGCTATCAGGGGGTATGGTGGAGGTTGAAAGAGGTTAGGTTTGAGAGCCTAAACCACGAGGAGCTCAACCGTGGTGGTGGTTTGGCTCGAGAGTGACTAGAGAGAGGAATTCCAAGAGAGATAGAGATTGGTAGAGAGAAAGAGTGATCAGGAAGAAAGAGAGAGGGTGTAAGACTTGAATTGAGTTGGTTTTAGTTGTTTCTATGTGTTCGTAAACATCCCCTAATGCCATTTTATGGTCGAATTCAACCCAAAAACAAAGGAAAGTTTAAATCGGAGTAAATGCAGGTCATCTGAATTTCTAGCTTTTTTTCAATTTTTGAAGCTCGATTTAAATGTGCTATTGATTGAATTTGGACGTGTTATTGTATTTGATTTAAAGTAGACCATGCGAAGGATGAATTTGTACTATTAATTAGTATGTTTTAGTAAGGATAAAGCACAAAATCAGAGGCCAAAGTGAAGTGGTTGAGTTGTTCTTGAGAAGGAAAATCGAGGAAAACTTAAGGAGAGAGGGAAAGTCGGCGATGTGGCACTACGTCAGCAAGGTCGTTCAATCTTACGATGCCACATGTTAAGACACGTGGCGTAGTGAGCATGCTAGTTAACAAAAAATAAAAAAGCCTCCATGCCTTTGCTAACATTCAAACCCAAAACCTCACACTTAATGCTTAAACCAAGTCCATATATTTAACCTTTAGGCCATTAATTTGTATCTCGTTTATATGTACAACTAAATTACACATATAGACTTTGTTAGCTTAGGTTAGATTTAATCTAAGCTCAAGTTCAACGGTTCAATTTCTAAATCTAATTTAAAAATAAAAAATCTACCTTAATGAAATGTTATTTTCAAAAATATTTTATTTTTTCAAATTTTCTAATTTTTTTGTAATTTTTCAAATTTCTAAATTTTTAAATAAATTTTCTTATTTTCTAAATTTCTCAATTGTTTCTTATCCAATTTTCTTATTTTTTGAATTTTTTTTGTATTTTCCTAAAATTATTATTTTTTCTAAATTTCTTAATATTTTTGGGTTTTCTTTAATTTCCTATTTTTTTTAATATTTTTCCTAATTTAGGGCCTATTGAGAAAAGAAAAAAAATAAAAATAAATGGGGTAAAAATTGAGTGTTTACAATTATTACAATTTTACATTACATGTGTAAGTGTTATTTTACACTAGGGCAATATACGTCAACCAATCATTTCTCTTTTTTATACATAGATTATAGCAAAGTTAATGACGATGACCTTCATTTATTATGTCAAAATTAGTTAATCAATAATGTTTGACCTATGATTTGTTTCCTATATATGTCAACTAATTGTTTCTCTTTTTATGCATAATTACAGCAAAGTTAATGGCGATAACCTTCAGTTATCATGTTAAAATTGGTTAATCAATAACGTTTGACCTAGGATTTCTCTCCAATTTAAAATTTATTGATTTATTTGTTTTTTGGTAAGCAAAATTACAAGTTTTTCTTATTTAAGGTTTTCATCTTTTTAATGTAGAGCATAGGTTTTAGAAAGTGAGTTATCAAACTCTCATCATAGTAAAATGAAATTAAAAAGGCCTTTCTTTTTTCATCTAAATCATATTTTAGATTAAATGAATTATATGATTTTGTCCTAAAATTTTAGTTCACATTTTGTTGTCAAATAAAGATGGTTTGAAATTAGTATTGTTGGATACGGTAGAGTATTCGAAGACATGGGTTTGATTTAAAATGTTTGGTATTTTTTTATTTATTGGTTAATTTGTATATATTTTTTGTAATCTATTTTGAAGGCTTAAAAATGTTTTTTTTTTTTTAATGTTGTTGTCAATTACTCATTTTTTTAGTTTATTATGTCATTATGAATTTGATTAATATTATTTTTTTATATGTTGTTGTCAATTTCTCATTCTTTCAATTTATTGGTTAATGATTGTTATATATATAATTATTTAAACTGAAAAATGATTGCATTTAGAAAAAAAAAAAAAACTGAAAAGGCGTTTCTGAAAATGAAAAAAAAAGTAATGAGAAATTATTTTTAGCAATTTAAAGTCTTATAATTGATTGACTCATCATCATTATTTATAAATGATAAAATTATTCGGACATATTAAAGTAGACACAATCAACATTAATAAAGATAAAAATATAATTCTGATTTGAATTTTAAGTTATTTATGTGAAGCGAAACCTATAAATAATGAATTTTTATTGTATTGATAAATTACTTAAGCAATTTAAGTTTATATAGAAAAGGAATGATTCATTTTTCATTTTATTACATTCATTGACTATTATTTATCATGATATATCTATTCTATCCTAAATTATTAAAGAGAATTGTGTTTTTGTTTTTGGTGTCTTTGGTTTTTAAGTTTTTTAATTATCTTGATGGTCAAGATTTTACTATTTATTATATTAAAGGGAAAATTCCTTTTTAATTGCTTATAACTAAACAACCATTAATGCCTAACTTAGGAGGAATTGAAATTCCATTCACCTTTCTATTTTTTATTACGACGTTCACTTTATTTTTTATTTATGAATTATAATTTCGTAAGAATCCATCTTATTTAATTAGCTCAACCAAAGAATCACAATTTTTTATAAAATTTTATATTTTTTCCAAAAATGACCTCATTCTAATTTGACAGCAACCATCGCCGTTGCTATTACCTCCTCTATTGATCACCACCATCACCCACCATTGACCATTGCTACAGCCCACCACCATCGCTGCCACTACCGATTACTAACACTTGTCGCGTCACTACCACCACCAACTATCGCCATTGTCGCTATCACTACCACAACAATTGTCGGCGTCGCTAGTACTACCATCTCCACTACCGTTGCCACCCATGCCACCATCAATCACTATTGTTGCTACCATGACCATTACCATCATTACAACCACTAGTGCCACCTATGACACCACCGACCTCCATCGTCATTACCACCATCGACCGCTATCACCTATTACTCTACTTTAAGATTGGTTGAGAAAGAAGATAGATTGAGAGTAATCTAGTTATTAAAGTTTTACTAAGCCTTTATTTTTAAGTTGTTTATAAATCTAAATAGATAAAATAATAGATATTATACTCTTATTACATTCCTTAGGAATTTTAATACCATTTCCTCCTCACTCTATTTAGTAAAGTGAACGGAGTATAAATATTCTTTCATGGCAATTAAAAAAAAAAAATTCAAACATATCCCAAAACATCATTTAAACCATTTTCCCTACAACCAATTTCCACTACCACTTAAATCATTTTACCTGCATACAAATTAAATACACTGTACATCCATCAAAGATATATTCTATTATTCAAGCAGCCATATTTTCAACTTATGGCTACATACAAATTCAACTTCCAATGAATTGTTTATGTGTCACAAATATTATTTGCTCTTCATATAAATAATGGTGCATTGTTCGTTAACCATAGATATTATTTGCTATTCGTTACCTTAGATATTATTATTCGATATTCATTTTTTCTTCCTTCTTTCTTTTCATAGATTTCTTTTTCTTTATTTATTTATTTTTAAATATCATTCAATTTAATTCTTTACACATGTAAAATGGGTGTACCAGCTACTAGTATAACGTGAAATTTCAATTTCTTGGGGAAGTTATTTCATTTCTTTTATCCTCAATGGTTAGTAGTAAAAGAGTTATCGTTGCTCATCAAATTCAATAACGAAGGAAAATGAGTTATTCTTTTGGCAGGTATAAATCAAGTGATAAAGCCCCACTACTTTTCAAAAAAAGTTGTTTGGCAAACCTTATATTATATGTTATTCACAAATCCATAAAAATTATAATATATGGAAAATGGTGGACGCCTCAAAACCTAAACTCGAATTCAGCGTTCACAGTTTAGAATTATGCATATACTTAAGCTTTTATTGGATTTTGTACTTTTTATACTACTTGTATCGGTGATCACATTTGGTGGCTCCTTTTCGAAATTTCAGTAATCTCTATACGATATATAAATGTCTTTCTAAATGAAGAAAGAAGCCTGTTTTTTTTCCCTCTCTAAGCCAACTATATATTACAATTTTGAAGAGAAGGAAAGTGAATGCGGTGTATCCATTGAAAAACCAATAATCACTATTAAAGTACAAAAGCCTGGTAAAGCTTTAACTTTCAAAATTATTGTCACGAGCTCCGTTATTAAACATCCCATGCATACATAATCTATTTTCCTCTTCCTTTTCCTCTATTTTTTCTTGTCATTTTCAAATTTGGCCTGTATTATCACTTATAACTCTTTTCCTCTCTCCGCCATCCTCATAAGCCCAATAAACCATCGTTCATTTCTGGAGACTCGATGAGCATCGTTGACACCTCACTTTCCAGTTGCCATTCTTGTAACTAGAAGTCCAATACAGTATCCACCATGTAACTTCACCAACGTTTCCTTACCAGCTCCATCCCCATCATCTCTTTAGTGCACCTGTTTGCTGATTTTCTATATTTTTATAGTTCTTATTTTCAATCGGTGTAATTCTCTAATTAATTGTTCGAGTTTCTATGATTAATTTACAATGCTGAATTTTTATTCTCTTGATAGAAATTTTTATTTTTTAAGGGTTGTTATACTTATCATCATTGTAATAAATGTGCTTATTATGAATTGGGATTAGGATTCTAATTTCTTTTATTTGTTTTCGATAACTTACATATTATGATGCTCAGGTTAAAAGTAGCCAATAAATAAGTAATAAACATTAATAGGTCATTCTGAAAGTATGCTAAGAATTACACTATGGTAACGCAAGTCAACCTGGAAGTATGTTAAGAGTTATACCATGGCATTTCTTGCCTCCTTGGACCTCTCTAAATTGGGTCAAAATAGGCCTACAAACTTCCACATTTGTTCATTCCCCATACCTTCCACATATTACTAGGGAGTCGATTCTGATACTATTTATAACGCTTTTGACCAAAAGTAGCTAATAATCAAGTAGTAAATACTAATTAGCCTTTTTTTTCTCAACGACATAGCTTGGAAGTTTCAAACTAGTGTTATTTTAACATTTTCTATCTTGATCTTATAAATTACTATTCAATCTTTCCCATAATCCATGTGGGCTCACTTTGAAGCCATTTTCATTCATCTTCAGCCCCACTAGATCTAGCATGTATTTGGATTGCTAACATGAGATGCTACAAATTGCACCCATTATCTTGTCTACGTACACTCGTTTTAAGGTATCCAAATTGAAGCCCTATTTGATGAAAAAATGGTAGGTTACCATTAAATTGAAGACACTAAAATTAAAATCACAAGTTTATTATATAGATGTTAAGGAATGTGTCCAAAATGATCACAGTTTGAAAGTTTTCCAAGCTCCAATTACTTTTCCTATAGCTTTTTATGTGGCATTTGAAATATTTGAACAAAGAGATGTTATATGCTGCTATCAATGTTAGTTTATGGCCCTAAATGTACATGCTTGTTAGATGCTCTATTCTTGGTAATAGCAGTCAGAATAACCGTTGTTTGCTAATCTTTGTGATTCTCTCTTCATTATGTCATTTGTATATGCTTCATTCACATGGAGTATTACATATACATTATTTCTCTAAGTTGATAAGCTATTTCAAATGTGAACCTCTAAACTTAGGTCGACCTCTTTAAATGGTAGGTTAAACTTAGTAGCCCAAGATCAATCTGTTAGAGCCCTAGCCAATCTTCCTATAAGCTTAGTTGACTTTGTTAGGTTCTTAGTCAAGTTGCTAACATTAGAGACTACCTTGCCAAGGCCCTAATTAAGCTTCCTAAGAGCTTAGCCAACTTCACTTAAAGACTTAGCCCATAGATTCAAAAAAAGACTAGGCGGGTAGAATTCGATAAAAAGAAATTTTACAATTGCCATATGCATGGTTTGAGTTTCTCTCCATAAGATCTGGAATCAAAGAGAGGATCTCGCAATTGTGGTCTACTTTCCAAAATTAGCTCGCTTATAATGCCTCTAAATATTAGGAAAAGACTACAAGTAATATGGCCTTACTCTCTCTTTCTCTTACACACTATATTCTGTCACATTTAATATAAAAATAAAAGAGTACAAAATAAAAATAATAAGGGAAGAGAGCTATTTTAGGTATCTCATGACATGAATTGCTTTGATGGATTTGAATTTCTCTTGTTTGGGTAGTTCTGTTTTAATGTTGTTGAGCCTAGTATTTTGATTTTTTCCTAATTTAACTTATCATTTAAGATTAATTTACTTAGAGGAAAATTAAGGAACATTTTAATAAAAATACTCTAAAAAATGTTTTAGAATCTTTAATCAACTGAATTTGGTAAAAAAAAAAAAAAAAAGGTTAAAATCAAATGAGTAGAATGGACCCATCTTGATTATTGGTCAACGTTCTAAAAGTAGTTTTTTTTAGAAAACTTTCAAGATTCATATGTTATATTTTAAAACCCACAAATCTTAAATAATAATTTTAATTTCCTTCTCTCAAATTTATATAACAAATACATCACATAAATACATAGGATACACAATTTGATATTTCTTTAATTATATCTTTTGTTATTCTTTTCCATTATTTGAGGTGGTGTTATATATCATGACAATCCTAAGACCATACGAAATTTTATTTTTAAGGAAAATTGTTTTCACTACTTATTTTTAGTGAGGTAAATCAATTTTCTTTTTCTTTGGCGGTTGTATAAGATGCGTACATATTGCTAATTGGGATTGGGTTGTTATAGTTCTTTTTCTTCTATTTTGTAAACTTTTATTGTGTTGTTTATTTTTACTTTGAAAAAAAATTCCAAATTAATTTTTTATCTATATTTTTTATTTTTTCATGAAAAATCTTAAAAAACCTGATTTTGGAATCAAAATTTTTAAAACCTTAAAAAAAGCACTAATTTTGGAAATGCACCATTTATTTATTTTCTTGATTTAATAAAAACAATAAGTGTGGAAAAACAAGGGTATTTTTTTTTTCCAGTATAGTGCACAACATTAGGATCAAATACAATCTCGTAACAATTGAGAGACTCAAGCAAATAAAAGCACATTAATAACATGAAATTAATACTATAAAGACAAGAAACTTGTTAATCACTAATCTCATATCATTTGAAAATTTAGTTTATAATTGTTAATTCATAGATTTTGAATATTTTTCCATGCTTTTTCGATTAATAATCATGCAAACTCAAAAATACTTACGATAAGCATCAAACAAACTAAAACATGCAAATTAAGCGCTCTTATAATTTTATAGAACTTTAGAATTTTTTTTAATTTTTTTTAAAAAGCAAAATGTGGCAAAGCATAATTATCTTTTGTGTGCAAATTGAGAAGCTCAAAATAGGTCAGTTGAGTCTCCCTTAGAGTAGTGGAAAAAGCCCTCAATGTATTTGGTTACCTTGATCTTTAATTATGATATAAGAACCTTAACATTTTGAATCTTCGATTCGTCTCAATTCTTCAATAAAATATTGAAATATATAAGGAGTTTCTTCAATTTGAGAACTAGTGAAGTGTTTCTAAGAATTAATTTCAATTAGTTAGATTGTGATTAGGGTGTTTTCTAGAGAGAGAACTAGGGTTTTTGGGCTTAGAATTAAAGAGCTTCAATTTCATAGCATTTTTGTAAGATTTGAGGCTTATTTATCTTAAATTCTTGCTCCCTTAATATAGCATTTCTAATTGAGCATAAATTTAGATTATAAGTTTGCAAGACATTGGATTAATTATGCAAAGACTAAGCTTAACCCACTTTAAGACACATTCTATAGTTTACTCACTCTATCATCTATACAAATTAGAAGAGTGACAACAAGAAATTTTGAAGAGTTTCCCTTGTACAAAAACCAAAATCCACTTGCTTAAAAGTAAAGAATTCTCTTAAAACTTTTTGATCTCCATCGTTCCCCTTCTCCAACTCTTTCATAACTATATCTTCACCTTTCTCTATCTAAAAAGCCTCTTTATTTGATTATCAAATCTTGTTGGGGTTTTTTAAGTATATTTTGATAAAACTAGAACATATATGAGAAATTCAATTAAATTAGATTCTTTTCTTAATGAGAACTGTGAAACTAAATTATTAAGATTTGAAGGGAAGAAGTTAAGGAGGTTAGAACCATATCAGAGTACAATCAATATATTATAATATGATGTGATTTAACAAACAAGATTATAGAAATGCATTAATGATATAATAATAAGGTAGAATATAAAAAAGAAGAGAGCTTCCAACATTGTATATTATAATATGATATGATATAATCAGACAAATAAACTTATAGAAATACATTAATCAAACAATAAGAAGGTAGAATTAAAAAAAGGGAAGGATTTTCGAAACTATATATTATAATATGGTGTAACTTTACCAAGAAAAATTATAGAAATTCATTAGTGATACTATTGATAGGGGAATCCACATAAGAAAAGATCTTCCAAAGATATATGTTATATAATATGATATGATAAAAGAATTATGGAAATATATTAATGATATTATAAAGAGATGAGATATAAAAAAAATGCTTCTAAAACTATATATTGTAATATAATATTTTAAACTTATCAGAATAAGCCTTAAAACTTAATCTTTAGTATTTAAAAAAAAATGCTCATTAGATATACTTAGCTTTATCATTATTTATATAATAATTTATAACTTTCTCTACAATATCATTTATTCTCGAGCTATTCATATTGATTAAATTGCTTACACAATTTAAAAAGAGAAAAGAAAACTATTCATTTAATATTATATACATATATTCCTTATTAATCTTATTTGGAAGTTGATTATTAAATTAGTTAATTCATTTTGGCCACATTAATTAACTAATTCATTAAGTATTCAATAAAGAGAAGGCCATGCATGAAATAATCAGTTGAAATATATAAATTCATTTAACTTTTACGTCATAATATATTATCTATTCTACTACAATAATTTATTTACATTGTTAATTTTATGAAATTGAATTGCTCATAAATAGGGATGAGCAAATACAAGGCCGGTAAGAAATAAAGTCATATCCTCACTATGGTAACCCAAAAGGCAAGTAAGTTGTAACAGTACTGTTGTATATTATGGAAAAATTTGAGACCAATGTTTCCATCGGTTAGGAACCTTCGACGCATTATACAAGGAATTAACACAATCTCCACTTCTACTGGGAAACTTGTATTAAGTAATATCAAAGCAGACAACTATAGCTAAAACGTTAAATTAAAAGCAACATACTCTATGAGAATAAGTGTCCCCTAAATAAGTCGTATAGATCATAATCGAAGTAATTAGTAGTCTATACTAGTAGGAGTCTTAAAAGATGAAGTAACTGTTAGAGAGTCCATATATCACCTAAAAGTTCACTTATGCTCTCATCTTCTCTCTAACATCCTCAAAGCTACTAAAACTAACCTCAAGCATCCTATAGTCTAGCTTTAACCATAAGTCATGATGTAACAACAAACTATAAGTAGGTAAGCTTCAATTGCTTAGTGAGTAACCTTCATATCTTATCGACAAGCAATTCCTAAACAAGTTAATTAAGTATGCATATGAAATGCAAATATCCTATATAGCTTACCAAAGACTATATAAAGTACAATTTTACGCCCACCATTGCTTGGGTTGGGAAATATTTAGGCACATTAATACTCGAGTCTTCACATCAAAATCCAATATCATTTTTCTTAGTAAACCCAAAGCAATGGATATGACTTGACCTTAAGTAAAGTATGGCACTGCCCAGAGCTAAGTAGATCTTAAAGGTTGAGGTAAGGACATGTTGCATAAATATGTCACATGAATTAACAATAACATAATCATAAAATAATCAAATGGATCCATCATGCATGATTTTTCACTCTACTGCATAATGCTGACGCCTTTTTCATTAATGTAGAAGGATGCAATATATGTTTGGTTTACTTATAGGTCGGATAGTTATTAGTCTAGTTTATAGGAGACTAACTAATATATATAGCAGACACTCTAGAGCTTTAATAATAATGCAAAAACCAATCTTGATTTTGATAGATTACAATGTCTTATTAAGCAATTTCAACCAATACAAGCACATGTAAGAATCCCCAACCCTTAGCATAATAATTTTCATCATATATATATATAGTGATTTACACTACAAGCAAATACAAGGTAAGATAGGGTTCAATGTACTTACATAACCATAGCATTTGGCCATCGCAGTAGTCCTTAGTTGAGTTGATCCTTCGGTCCACATCACTTGAGGATTATAATTGAAGTAAATAAGTATCCTACTCTGTACTCTCTATTCACTTTTCTCATCCTAGCTTGCCCATTTTCCTTACTTTTGTATTTTAGCCATAATTTCTTCGTTTAAAGTCCTTTTTTAATGTTCTTATAGTCAATTTTCATCGTTTTCAAGTGTTTTATCAATCAAGGAGAGGAATTTCTTATAATCTAGCAGCTATTTTAGATGAGGACACATGGTGGGGTCTATTGGGTAGATTGGACCTGAAACTTTTCAAATTGGGTCAATTATTTATGTTGGTTAAAGATTGGAAATTGGTCCTTAAGGGTTTTGGGCCTAAGGTCAAGTTTTGGGTGTTGGGCTTTCTTTTTGGTTTCTTGGGCCTCTTTTTATGGATTTTAGGTAAACTTTTCAAATTTACTTCCCATGGCCTTTTATTGGAATTTAGGGTTTTTAAATGATTAGTGAAATTGATTATATATATTGGATGATTTTTACTATACAATTATTCTTCCTCCTTTTTATGGTTCCTTCATAGCACCTTGACATATTTGATCTCTTTGCTCCTAAGTTTTTGAGTCTTTCAATATAGGATCCAAATCGGATGTTCCTTATAAGTAAGATTCTCCCTTAATTATACCGGCTCTAACTCCATTACCATGTTCGAGTCTAGTATATGCTTGCAAAGGACTAACACATGAAACACATTGTATATCTTAGATAAGTTTGGGGGAAGTGCCATCTGATAGGTAAGGTTCCCAACTCTATCTAACACTTGAAAGGTTCTAATGTATCATGGGATCTACTTCCCTTGTGCTCTTGCATGGTGTATACTCTTTGTTGATTTCACTTTCAAGTACACATAATCTCCTACTTGGAACTCTATCTTTCGTCTCTTCATATCTGCCTAACTCTTTTGTTGGTAATGGGCCTCCTTCATCTTTTGCTTTATAATAACCACCTTTTCAATTGCTTCTTATACAAAGTCGAGTCCTAAGGCCAACTTCTCAACTTCATCTCAAAATAGAGGAGATCTACACTTTCTTCCATGTAAGCCTTCATATGGTGGCATCTAAATGCTCAAATGGAAGCTATTGTTGAATGTAAACTCAACGAGGGGAAAGTGCATGTCCCAACTTCCCTTAAATTCTATGGCACAAGCTCTTAGTATGTTTGCTAAGGTTTATGTAGTCCTTTCTGATTGTCCATTTGACTGAGGGTGATAGGTTATGCTGAATTTTAGCTAATTAACCAAGTGCTTCTACAGGCTTCCCTAAAACTTAAACACAAACTGTAGATCCCTATTTGAAACTATGCTTACTAGGATGACATGAAGCCTTACAATCTCTTTCACATATATCTGTGCAAACTTTTCCAAGGAGTATGTCACATTGATAGGGAGGAAGTACACAGACTTAGTAAGCTTGTCAACAATTATCCAAATAGTATTAAACTTAGATAAAGTCCATGGTAATCCGCTCACAAAATCCATTGTTATCGAATCCCACTTCCATTGGGAAATCGGCAATATCTGTAATAAAGCTCCTGGTCTTTATTGTTGGCCTTGACTCTTTAGCATGTCTCACACTTTTGCACATAATCAGCTATATCTTGCTTTATGCCATTTATCAAGTTGTATTTTGTTTTTTCCCTTAATTTAGTTTATACTAAGCTAAACTCGCTTAATATAAATTATTCGATATAAAATTAAGGAAATTTTTTTTAAAAGAATGTTGAAAAATATTTTTGAAAATAATTTTAGAGTCTCTAATCAATAAAATTGATACAAAAAAAAAATAAGATTAAGGTTTTTGGGTGAAAAAACCCTAATTAGGTCATTAGTTCATGAATTTTCTAAAAAAATTATTTTTCCAAAAAATAAATCAGAAAAATGAGTTTAGAGATTAACTTATTAAGATAAAATTCACCATGTAGGAATTGAAAAAAAAAAAAAACTAATAGGCCTTATTTTTTAATGATTTTTCTAAAAGTGCAACAATATGGAAAATGCATGAAAAATGATTTTTTTATATTTTTTAATACGAATTTTCTAAAAAAACAACAAAAAAGTTTTTAAATTTTATGGTATGTAATTTTATTTTTTAAAATAAAATTAGTGAGTTGTTTTTTTTTTTTTTTATTTTGAAAATAGGCTAAGTTTACGAGTTTTAACCATTTTATTTTTATTAAGAAAAATCCATAAAATCTAATTTTTATTGTCTAAATTTTAAAAATCCTAAAGAAACCTAATTTTGAGAAAACACTCAAGTTAAGAGTTTTATTTTAGGAAAAACCAACTAAGTGATAAAAATTCTTTATTTTTTTTGGGGGGGGGACGTTGGGGTTTGTGGAACCTAAAATGCAAATTTAAGGAAAAATATGCAATTTTATTAAGATCTTATGAGATATGCAATCTAAATGCTATTTTTAATTGAAAATATAAATCTTGATGAAAAGTGAAATTATACCTAAAAAGATACATTTTTCCTTAAAAAGGATGAAATCTTATCTTTAAAAAAAGACAATTTGAAAAAAAAAAATGTGATTTCTAATAAAATATGCAAAAAAAGTGTGTTTTTTAATAAAATGTTCAAAAAGGATGCAATTTTAATAAAATATACAAAAGATGCAAACTTTAAAATGCAAAAAAAAAAAAAAAATAGGAATTACAAGACCTACAAGAAGACCATGTTAATACTAATTTGATGTCGATAAATTACCCTAAGCATGCAATTTAAAACTAAGTTTCTAATTAATAATTTTCTTGTCTTTTAACATGCATATACTAAAAATCAAATTAACAATAATAAAGGAAAAGACAACAATAATAACTAAGATTAAGACCCGTATAAAAACAAACTATGGTCAGTATAGGTTTTTTTAATAATTTTATTTACATTTAAAATAAAATAATAAAAACTACTAAAATAAAGAAATAATAAATTAAAAAAAAAAAAAACAAAAGAAATCTATAACCTACCTTAATCAACACAAGGGTTGGGTTAGGGGAGTTCACATTATGGGTCGGTTCTCATGGATTGGGTCACGAGCATCCAATAAGATTCGGATCGGGTTGCACTTTTCTTCAACTATAGTAGCAATCCACATCATACGGTGGCTTCAAATCCATATTTCGAGCAGATAATTGCACTTCTATAAGACTTTTATTAGCAAAAGTCAGTTTTCCACCAACACATTGGTGAATAATAGCTGTCTAATGGTGCTCGGAGAATGGGGCAACAACAGTAGTTACGGGTGATGTGATGATGGTTGTTATGAATGAGAGTATGGCATGTTTTGGGGTTCTTAAGGGTATTGAAGATTGTGGTGACATTGATTTTGTGTTTGGGAGTGGTGGTAGAGGTGTTTCACAAGGTTGGCCGTGCATGGATGGTTAGGTTGTGGGTTTAGTGTTGTGTTTAGGAGCACGCTGTTGGGTTTTGTTGCTACTGTGGTCGTGCGAGGGTAGCTAAGAGATCGCAAGGTCGTGAGGTTCACTCAAGGATGGAGAGTGGTCGAAGTTGGTGGACAGTGACGGTAGACGTCGTGTGTGTTAGTGTATACTGCTGATTGTTTTTGTTTCTAGATGGGGGTGTCGAGTGGGGTGAGGATTAATGTTGTATGTTGTTAATTGAGTATTGAAACTAGATTTATAGGATTTTAATTCGAATCTAGCTTGTTAGCTTTAGATCAACACACATAAGATTTTTCAAGATTTAAGTCCATATTCAAATTTATCAAATCTTTTTAGCAACTTTATTGTAAACCTCTATAAGATTTGAACGTTTTGCCAATGATTTCCATATAATTCTCTCGAATACAGTAAAAACTAAAGAAGATTTGACAAAGATTGGACAACATTCGGTGCCATCTTCTTCCTTATTTTAGTGATTGGCATTGTGTGGAGCAAAACAATTTACAAGCGTCCTCTACTTGAATTGAACCTAGACCTTTTGGTCAATAGCGAGCGCTCAAGCCACTAAGCCAATAACTTTTTCTCATTTACTCATGCAATTCAATTTTACTTAAACGCTACTTATTAGCCCCATTTTATTTTAAGCTTTCCATCCTATGTCCAACTTAACCCAAATTGATTTAAAATGACTTTAACCTATGTTATAACACCATTTTTAAATTTAATAAATTCCGAGTTTTATTTTAATAAGTATGATTAAAAAAATATTTTTATTAGACAAAAGTCCATTTTATGAGCTTAAATATTTTAATGTACTATTCTTAAAAAATACTTTTTCTAATGAAGCTTAATTTTTTTTTTAAAACTTAAAATTTATTAACTTTCAACTGTTACTTGATTTAACTCTAAATAACTAACTAACTTAACTTAGATACTTTGTATTTTTCATTTTTTTAATTTTTTTCTTCAATTTTTTTTGTATTTTTCTCGTAATTCTAGCCCAAAATAAAAATAAAAAGAAAATAAAGAGTGATAAAAATGAGGTATGTATAGTTGTCTTTCTTTGTGGCGAAGTTTGAGTAAAATTTCACTACGAAGACAAAAAGACATACTTATTTTTGTCGAGTCTTGGTTTGAATTGACAAGATAAGGAGAACTATGACTCGAAAGATCAAATAAGAAGGGTTCTAACTTGAAAGGTCAAATAAGAAAGGTCATGACTTGAAAGATTAGCTAAGAAAGGTCATAACTTGAAAGAGCAAGTATCCTTAGGAGGATAAATTTCTTAAGAACCTAAAAAAAAAATAAAGAAAAAGATAAACGCCGCTTGAATTAATGGGTATCCTTAAGAGGACAACTTTCTTAAGAACCTAAAAGACAACAACCTTAGGCTAGACTGGCAATTACCCGTAAGAGGATAGATCTTTTTACGGATCAGTTACTTAAAAGGATAAATCTTTTGAAAACAAGACAAGATAACACTCTTAGTAAGCATGCAATCCATTAGAGATAAAATAGGATAGTGCTCTTATGAGCATGTGATCTACCTAAGAACAAGATGGCAATGAGTAAGCAATCGTAGAAAGGATCGGATGGTGTTTCAATGAGTAAGCGATTTGATAAAGAATATGATAGCACTCTAATGAGCAAGTGCTCCTAGAAAGGATTGGATGGTGCTTTAATAAGTAAGCAATCCAATAAAAGATATAATAGCAATCTAATAGGCAACTAATCCAAAAAGAGACAGGATAGCGCTCTTATGAGCATACAATCCAACAAGAGATAGGATAACGCTCTAATGAGTAGGTGATATAAGATTACTTTAAGAAATGGATAGCACCCTAAAGGGCAAGCAACTCAAGAATTACAAGGACTTTGATTAATTTTGGCAAATTGATCTAGATTTGAGCTTGAGGGATTTTGATGACTCTTTGAAAATTTTAACTTTCTAAGAAATCTTTTTTAACAACTTTTGAAAGTTTTTTATCTCTTTTTTAAAAAGGTTTTTGCAAAAATTTTGAAGAAAATGCACTCTTTTTGGATAATTGTGTTGCTAACATGTAAAGGAATCTCATAGGCTTTGAAGATCACATTCAAGTGGTGGGCTTACCCTATTGTCCAATAATCATTCATTCTTTTAATCTTATTTCTTGGAGTATATTTCATGATTTCTAAACTTTCTAGAAGCACTTATTTCAAGCTTGGGGATAAATGACCATTTATGTTCTTAAGAAAGTACTTAACTGTTCTTTGATTTTCCATCGAAGGAATAAGCATCGTTACTTGAAATGGTTAGTCCAAGGGGACTTCCTTGCACTCTTACAAGCATATTTTCACTTCAGGCATCAATCCCAAAAGTTGTAGTCCATCTTGTAGGTGGTACAGTTTAGTCAATTAGTTAAGTCTCTTTTAGGCTTGCAATTTAAGGCTTTTGGTCAATGATTTAAGCAAAGAGATATCAATGTGTTATAGCCAATTTTGAAAGAAAATGTTTATTCATTCAATCTTGGGTTTGCAAGTGAAGAACCTTGGGGAAAAAAAAAAATAAACATGGGCATGCCCCAGTTTTATGAGCAATTATTGTTTAAGATAAATTTATTTCTTTAGTCAAAAGAGCTTTATTAGGGTAGTATAGTAGGCAGGATTATAAAATTAGGGCTTTGCTTTAGGCTCAAGAATTTGACATGTCTAGCCTTTTAATGTCATTGGAAACTCATAGGTTTTCACCTTAAGATTCCATCATAAATTTGTACCTTAGCTTATTGGCAAATTAGGCTCACCTTTGGAGACAATCACCTTGTCAAGTTTCATTTTCTTTTCTTTTTCTATTTCTTTTTCCCTTTTTTTGTGTCTCTTTTCTTCTTTTCGTTTTCTTTTTCTCTTTGTTAAGGTGATAGCTTTCCATATGTATTCGTTTCTATTTGAGGAGATTCAAAGCCCTAAAACCATGAGTTCGAATTGTATAAGTTTAGTGAAGTATATATGGGCCAAGAGTGTTTAGAAAATCCATGGGCTTAATTGAAGCATATATGGTTTGATGCTCTTCTTCATTCCAAATAAATTGGATTATCTGTAGCAATTATTGTCATGAATTAGTGCAACTAAGGTAAGTACAAGTTAGTATACTCATTTTCTCCAAATTAATGACTCTAACCTCTTGATTGCCCCCAATATGGAGTGGGTCTTGATAGGGCTAATTTTAAGAAAAATCCCAAAAGGCTCAAATTGGGTCGTAAGGGATAATTATGTTTAAGTAGATGATGAAATGAATACTTAATATCATTTTGACACGTATATCAAGTTCAAGATAGACGTCTATTAAGGAATGAGCTCAAGTACTCATATTGTGTCACTCAACTCTCATGTGTTTAGGGTTAGTGTTTAGGACCCCCCTGTCATTCTAAACTATTTCAAGTAATGTGTAACCATTCTATCGAGCTTGAGATTTTTTTTGTGGTTATTATTTTTCTTAATTTGACCTATATTGAACCTTATACCTATTCAATATAGACTCTCGATTAGGGATTAAAAAAAACTTGGTTTTCTTTATAATTTTCAAAAGAAAACGGAGTTGCCACCTAATTGAGGTGGGAAAAAGGGTTAGATTAAAATTAATTGAGTAGATTGATTTTAACTTAGACATTGGACCGCGTGAAAATCAATTTTGGAAATGGTTTTTGAAAACTAAAGATTTTGGATTCGGGGGTTAAACTATTAAATCTTAACATGTACCATCATAACCTTTCGAATTTAGTTTTATTCTTTTCAAAATATCCTTTTTACATGAAAGAAAAAATTTAATTTACAAGAAAGAAAGAAAATTTATTTCATTTACGAAAAATAAGAAATTAAATCTACTTATTTACAAAAGGAAAAATTAAAAAATTTCCCATTTTAAGTTGCCCAATAGTTGCTTACGAGTGTCTATGTATCCGCTATTCGGGATTAAACTTTCCTTAGTTCATTCTTAAAAAGTTTAATTGTGTTTATTTCTTTTAATTTGAAAAAAAAAAATGATCGGGTTCATGTTTTATTGATTTTTTTTATTTAAGAAAAATTCTAAAAAAGAGTCCTAATTTGTGTAATGCTATTATTAAAAGTTCTAAAGGGCCCTAATTTTTTTAGAAGGGTCAATTATCACTTTTTCTTTTTTTTTTTTTTTTTTACTTTTTGAAAACATTGATTTTTTATAAGTGAGAGAAAAAATAATTATTTTATTTTTATTTATTTAAAAAAAGGGAAAAGAAAGGAAAAAGTTTCTTAAGTGAAATACAAGAAAAAAAAGTTTTTCTTTTGGAAATCTAACCTAAGCCTTATTTATAGGAAAAAAAAATGAAAACTAATGACGAGAAGAAAAGAAGATTAAGAAAGAAAAATAAATAAATAAATATATAAATACATAACAACAAAGAAGGAAAAAAAAAATAAAGTAAAGAAGTGGGTTGAAGTTGATGCTGGGCGCAAGTCAAATAGGGGTTGGATTGGGTCAAACTTTGGTTATAGAGTGGATAATTAGGTCGAATTTGGGTTGCCAAGGGAAGAGATGAACAACGATTGATCTAACGTCTCCCAAGGGCTTGCGATTAGCATTTTGACCTGGAAGTGAAGGATTTGTGAGTTTCTTATTAGTAAAAGTGAGATTGGTGCTAATGCCCTAGGTTTTCGTGGTGGTTTGAGTGGTGTCGATGTTAGTGGTTAGAGATGGAGAGAGAAGGTTTTCGTGCACTGCTCGAGATGGAATTGTTGAAGAATATAATGACGTCGGTTAAGTGTTTTAATAGGTGTTGATTGTTACAGTAGGGTTATTTTTTAGTGGGGGAGCGATCATTAGTGGTGGTGCAGATGTTGGCCATAGTGTAGCTTAGGGTTTGGATTGAAGTTGCTAGTAGTGGTGTGTTGAGTCATAGTCGAGGGTGAGATGAGTTGGGCTTGAAAGCTTAGAGTGTCAAGAGTGTGTTGGTGGTAGTGGCTTTGCTCGAAAAGTTTCGAGCTTGAACAATTTCTAGAGAGTGAGTGCTTAGGTGTAATGAAGAGAGAAAGTTGGTATTTGAGCTCAAATGATTGTTTTTGAACTTTACTTCCCAATGGAATCGAGTCTCCTAAAACCCCTTTTATACTGTATGATGATTGCCAAAACTTAGGAAAGTAAAAAATAATACCATTAATTAATTTGAGATTTTGAAATAAATTAGTGTTGATGAAAAAAGTCGAAATTGATGCAATTGAGTGTAAATGATAGTCAAAAGAAATTCATGATCCTCTATTCTTACTTCAAATGCATTAAGGAAGTTTTGTTTTTTTTTTTTATGAAAAAGCTCAAATCATGCGAATTCAATGAGGAGCAAAATCTATGTATTTAAGCTTTTCTTGATTTTCAAGAGCTAATATGTTCCTCTAAATGCTTTAATCTAGACGTATTTTTGATACCAATGCAAAGTATCCCAAGCTTACTTTACGATTTCACCAATCATGAAGAAAAAGGATCAAGAAGAGCTTCAAAATGGGCACCCTAAGTTGGTTTTGGGTAGGAAAAAGAGGGAAAGAGAAGGAAAGGAAGGGAAAGAGAAAAATATTGGCCAATTACTAATAGATACGTGTCCATTGAGAAGGAAAACAAAAAAAAAAAAAAAAAAAAGTGCCCAATACTTCTCATAGGATTTGAACCCAAGTCTCTTCAGTTAAAGTGTAAGTGAGTTTTCACTTGGGCATTTGGCTCGCACTCGATCATACCATGGAAACAAAATATATATAAAGATAAATGTTAGGATGAGAACTGACTAAATAACCTCCTAAAGATCTATAAAGACAATGTTAAAATTAAATAAAAGTCTATTCCTAAACAATTTTCATTTCTTCTCTTATTTACACAAACATATATATATATATATTTTTTTTTACTTCTTTTTTTTATTATTATGATTCTCTCTTTATTTTTTTGTATTTTTATAAATTTTCTTTTTTTTTATTTTGTATTTTTCTAAATTAGGACCCTTTTGTTTTATTTTAAAATAAGCTTTAAAATTATAAAGGGCAAAAATAGGGTGTCTATAGCTACTCTCTTTTATGATGAAGTTTGAGTAAAATTTTACCATAAAAACAAAAGAAATGCTATTTTTTCTCTAGAGATGTGCTTGCTTTATGTAGTGCATCAAATAGCTAGTTACTTTAGGCTTGATCTACTAAGGATTTGGGTAAACAATGAAAGATATGTTAAAAGAGAAAGAGGATGCTCTAAGAATTAGCCGAGACACAAGAGTAGGTTTTTGAAAGGTATAGTGCCCTACTAGCTGACTATAACCCTAAAGGAAATGTGAGGTGAGATGAGATAGTGTTCTATGAGTCGGCTAGAATCCTAAAGATACCGTCTTGGATGGACGGTAAAACAAAGTAAACCTTAAATGGCCATCTTGGATCAATGGTTTTTCAATTTATTAAGTTTAATACTAAAATGAGCACCATCTTGGATTGATGGACAAAAACTTGAATATCATCTTAGATTGATGGGAAAAAATTTGAAAACCATCTTGGACTAATGGGTGTAACACTATCTTAGACTGATGAGTTACGGCTTTAGCTTGAACACCATCTTAGATTGATAGGCCTTAGCTTGGACACCATCTTAGATTAATGGGTATAGCACTATCTTAGATTGATAGGCTTTAGCAAAAACTTGAACACCATCTTAGATTGATGGCCATAGCACCATCTTAGATTGATAAGTTTTAGCAAAAACTTGAACACTATCTTAGATTGATGGGTATAGTACCATTTTGGATTGATGATTAATGAAAAATTGATCAGCTTTCTTAAAAAGTTTTCGCAACTATGCAATTTACTTTGAATTGACAAAAATGACCTCAAGGGTTAACTTAAGAGAGAGACTAAACCATTATGATCACTTGATTTGGTTGCTAAGGGATAGGTTACCCTTAAAATTGGTAAAAAGAAATCTTATATTAGACATTAAGGATTGGGCCCCTTTATTTGAACTTAGGTGAATATCATAAAACTAAAGATGGTCATTAAGATTGAGTGGGAAGAAAATTGAGGTAGGACTCATGCTTGAAAGTGACAAAATTGGGCACTAAGGCCAAAAAAAAAAGAAAAAAAAAAAAACTAGATAGAAAGCCCAATCTGGAATTGACTTAAAGGAAAACTTGTCCATTTCTCTTCTCTTATTTTTTCTCTCTCTTATTTTATTTTTATTTTTTTTGGAGAATTGCTAACAAGTTTAGGTTCTTCATATATGTAGGCCTTCAACAATTCTCTTTTTTCTTAACTTTGCTCAAATTGCTTGACAATCTTGTCTCCAGGGGATCTTCTTTTCTCTGGTTACTCTACTTTCAATCTTAGGGTAAGTAATCTTTCGGTATCACTTAGGGTGATTACAAGGGTAATGAATTCTCATAATTAATTAGTTTAGTCTAAGAGGGCTTTCTTACCTACTCTTGGTTTAAATTATTAATCTTGACTATATTTCCAAAAATTATAGTCTATCTTACAAGTGATACACTTCAATCAATTTGTTAGGTCTTTTTCAGGTTGTAACGTAATATAAGCTTTTGGTCCTCGATTTCAAAAATGGATGTTAATGAAGTGACATTTTGAAAGAATTACTTCTTAACCTGAGTTTATAGGTTAAGAACCTTATAGGTGAAACTAAAATTGTATTTGCCTTAGTTTCAAATGCAACTTTTACTAAAGATAAGTTATTTCCTTTAATCAAAAGGGCCTTTGGAAGGGGTGGAATTGTGGGCTAACCTTTAAGAGGAATGAATTTTGAGAGTCTTGGTCTTACCCTTGCTCTTTCAATTTTAGGGGTTTTTATTTCGAGGAATGGGCCTTACTTCAAAATAAACCTTTTGAGGTACATGGCCTTAATCCTTTTAAGCTTTGGGGCTTTCAACTTAATCACTTCGTTTCTATATATTTCTTCTTCTTCTTCTTTTTTTTTTTCATTTTTCCTTTTGCCCCTTCTCTCTCTCTCTCTCTTTTTCTTTTCTTCTTCACCTTGTTTTCTTCAACGTATCCCAAAATCAAGGTAATCATCTCTTTTTTGGTGTATGACTCATAGTATATGCAGTTTGTATATAGTGTTCAGCATGGAAGCTCTTTTCATCTTTTAGGGAAATAAATTACCAATTGTAATAATTGTAGTTGAATTGAGGTGATTGGAGTAAGCATTTAACCTTTTCTCTTTTTTAATGACCCTAACCTCCAAATTACCTCATTATAGGTTAGTTCTTGATAGGGTTTAATTTTTGAAATACTTCATTAAAAAAGGGTCAACAAGGTTGATAAGGGATATTTTTTAGAATAGAGAAATGAATGTCTAACATCATTTTGATTAGTGTATCAACTTTAAGATGAACCTTCTTTAAGGATTGTGTTCAAATTCTCACATTGAGGACACTCGACACTCAAGTGTTTAAGGGTTGGTGTTTGAGATGTAGTGTGCCTCTTTTCATTCTATATTATCAAAATAAGATACCAAAAATGTACATTCATTTTCCCCAATAATAAAAGTCTCCAGATGATCGCTTGTATTGTTTTGAGTCAATAACTCAAAAGATGGACAAACATAATACTTTTATTTCAAATGATCATTATTGCAGAATTATGTCAATTTTCAAATTCTATCTCTCAAAATGCCCTTACCCCATTTAACTTGAAGATATACCCAACCACTTTAAGTGATAAGCCAACTTGTTAGATGGTAGCATTAGATTCTTAAAGTTGGGTATAGTAAGTGGTTCCTTTGAAGTCCTGTCACAGTTGGGTGCAGTAATTAGAAAATATGACATGGAAAGGGTATTTTGAAAATAATTTTAATTTTGGAAGGTTTTAAGTGGTTAGCCTTCTTGACGATCCCCAATAGAGTGGCAAAGTTGTCTAGCTTGAGATTTTTTCGGTTTTTATTATTTTCTTTAATTCGATCTATATTAAACCTTATACCTATTCAATATAGACCATTGATTAGAGATTAAGAAAAACTTGGTTTTCTTTATAATTTTCAAAAGAAAATGGAGTTGCCATCCGAAAAGAGTTATATTTAAACCAATTGAGTGGATTGATTTTTAACCTAGACATTGGACCATGTGAAAATAGTTTTTGAAAACAAAAAATTTTAGATTCAGGGGTTAACCTATTAAACCCTAACGGGTACCACCATAACCTTCCAATTTTAGTTTTATTCTTTTCAAAATACCTTTTTTACATGAAAGAAAAATTTTAATTTACAAGAAAGAAAGAAATTTTATTTCGTTTACAAAAAGAAGAAATTAAGAAATTAATTTTACTTATTTAAAAAAGGGAAAATTAAAAAATTTCCTATTTTAAGTCACTCCAGGATTGCTTACCGATGTTTAGGTACTCACTATTTGAGATCATACTTTTCGTAGTTTGTTCTCAAAAAGCTTAAGTGTGTTCATTTCTTTTAATTTAAAAAAGAAGATCGGGTTTACGTTTTATTCATTTTGTTTTTATTTAAGAAAAATTCTAAGAAAGGGTCATAGTTTGTGTGATGTTATTGTTGGAAATTCTATAAAGGTCTTAATTTTTTAGAAGGGTTAATTATCACTTTTTTTTTTAACTTTTGAAAACATTGATTTTTTCTAAGTGAGAGAAAAAATAATTATTTTATTTTTATTTATTTAAAAAGAGGGAAAAGAAAGGAAAAGTTTCTTAAGTAAAATAATAGAAAAATTTTTTCTTTTTAAAATCTAACCTAAGCCTTATTTATAGAAAAAAAAAATGAAAACCCATTATGAGAAGAAAAGAAGATTAAGAAAGAAAAATAAATAAATAAATAACAACAAAGAATAAAAAAGTAAAAAAAAAAAAAGAAAGGAAAAAAAAAATACATAAAGTAACAAGTGAGTTGAACCTGATGTTGGGTATGGGTCAAATAGGGGTTGAATTGGGTCGGATTTTGGTTACGGAGTGGTTGATTGGGTTGAATCCGGGTTGCCAAGGGAAGAGATGAATAGTAGTTGATCTAATGTCTCTTAGGGGCTTGTGATTAGTATTTTGATCGGAAAGTGAGAGATTTGTGAGGTTCTTACTAGTAAAAGTGAGATTGGTGCTAGTGCCCTAGGTTTTTGTGGTGGTTTGAGTGGTGTCGATGTTGGCGGTTGGAGATGGAGAGAGAGGGTGTTCATACATTGCTCAAGAGGGGGTTATTGAAGACTATAATAATGTCGGTTGAGTGTTTTAATGAGTGTTGGTTGTCACAGTAGAGTTGTTTTCGAGTGGGGGAGTAATCATTGGTAATGGTGCAAGTGTTGGCTATAATAGAGCTTAAGGTTTTGATTGAAGTTGCTAGTAGTGATGCATTAAGTCACGATGGAGGGCAAGATGAGTTGGGCTTGAAAACTTAGAGCGTGGGGAGTGTTGGTGGCAATGGCTTTGCTTGAAAAGTTTCGAGCTTGAACAATTTCTAGAGAGAGAGTGCTTAGGCACAATGGAGAGAGAAAGTTGGTACTTGAACTCGAATGAGCATTTTCAAACTTTGCTTCCTGATGGAATCAAGTCCCTAAAACCCTTTTATATTGTATGATGATCACTAAAACTTAGGAAAGTAAAAATACCATTAATTTGAGATTTTGAAATAAATGAGTGTTGATAAAAAAAAGAAGAAGTCAAAATTGATGCGATTTGAGTGTAAATGATAGTCAAAAGCAATTCATGATCTTATGTTCTTACTCTAAATGCATCAATGAAGCTTTATTTTTTTTTATGAAAAAGCTCAAATCACGTGAATTCAATGAGTAGCAAAATCCGCATATTCAAGCTTTTTTTTTTATTTTATTTTCAAGACCTAATTTGTTCCTATAAACATTTTAATCTAAACATATTTTTGATACCAATGAGCCTACTTTGTGATTTCACCATTAATTTAGTGAAATCACAGAGAAAAAGGGATTAAGAAGAGCTTCAAAATAGGCACCCCCAAGCCTATTTTAGGCAAGAAAGAGAGGGAAAAAGAAGGAAAGAGAAAAATGTCAACCAATTACTGGCTGACACATGTCCATTGATAAGAAAAAAAACAAAAGTGCCCAACACTTCTCATAGGATTCAAACCTAGGTCTCTTTAGTTAAAGTGCAACTGAATTTCTATTGGGCCATTTAGCTTACGCCCTATCATACTATGGAAACAAAATGTATATAAAGATGAATGTCAGGTTGAGAACTAACTAAATAAACTCGTAAAGGTCTATAAAGACAATGTTAAAATTAAAGAAAAGTTTATTCCTAAACTATTTTCATTTCTTCTCTTATTTACACAAATATTTATATATATATATATATTTTACTTCTTTTTTTTTATTCTTATGATTCTCCTTTTCTTTTGTATTTTTCTAAATTAGAACCCTTTTGTTTTGATCTAAAATAAGCTCTAAAATTATAGGGGACAAAAATGGGGTGTCCATACATTCTCTTAAGCAAAAAATTTTAAGTTTTGAGTTCAATATTCACTTTATTCATTTTCACTTGCCCTAAATTTGCATAAAGTGCTTCATTAAACATAGAAAAACAAATTGCATAAGGGAATCACTTTATTCAAATAGGTTGTGTCCATTATAAGCTTCAAAGTGAAAGGTCATTTTGAAAAGAAATAAATGCAGGAACTAAAACCTTCTACTTCTTGCCCTTATTTTTATAACTCCTTCTAACTTATCCAATTCAGTTGAATTGATCTCTTGGAGATATGCCTAATAGCTTCAAACAGTGAGCCATTTTATCAGATGGTAGTAACATGCCTTTGATTTTTGATGTTGGAGGTTATCTGTTTGATGCTTCTTCATAACTGAAGGAAGGGTAACTACTACCAATAGACTCATTAGCCTTTAGAAAGTCTAGCTAAATAATCTTTCCATCAATTAAGTCTTGTACCTTATATTTTAATTTCCAATAGTTCTCTATAGAGTGCCTAACCTGGCTTATATGATATTCACACCATTTGTTAGTGTCATAATCCTTTAACTTGTACTTCTTTGCTAAGATTTCACATGTTTGTAAGCTTGCCTCTCTTAGTTACCTAAACACTTAGGCCATTGGAATCTTAAATCGTGTAAGTTGCCTCCTCTTGCTATAAATAGGTTTGTCTTAATTCTGGGCTTTCCTAATTGGTGCACTCATTCCCGACTCCTCTTTCCTTAGATTATCCTCATGCTTGGGCCTTAACATCTTACCCATAATAGGAACTAAATGTTGGACTTGATTGAGTATATAACCCATTGCCATTTTTATGTCCATGAGTCTTTCTTCTAACATTGCTAACTTTTCTTCTCGACCTGCATCCCCTTTTTCCATACCCTAGTAGTGACCTGTCCCTTCGATTTGACTGTTCAATTCTATTTTTAGCAACTTTTCTAAACCTTGTATCATGTTAATAGTAGGCCTTGTGTGGACATTAGGCCTTGGATCCCTAACCAAGTCCAATTGGACCAATTTTGCATTTATCAAGTTTTAGACTCTATTTTGTGATCTATACTAACCATAAATCGTTGAGGTATATAAAGAGTCAGCCAACATTATCTAAGAGATAGGCCAAATGGATTAAGTTCATGGAGGGATTTTTTAATGTTGTCAAGTATAAGATTAGCAAGAACAATGTTGTTGTCAATGCCTTATCACGATGTCATACTCTCTTAACTAAGCTTTAGACTAGACTTATTGGATTTTCAATAATTAAAAGTTTGTATACTGAGGATCTACACTTTGGTCTAATCCATAACTGAGCTATTGATGACTATCATAGGGAGGATGGATACCTAATCAGAAAAGGAAAGTTATGTATCTCGACCTGTTTTATAAGAGAGTTAATTGTGCACGAAGCACATAGAAGAGGATTATTTGGTCACTTTAGAAAAGCATGAACTTATGAGGTGATTAGCTGAAGATTCTTTTGGCCAAGGATAATGAAGGACGTATAGTCTGTATTGGAAAGGTATATTACCTATAGAAAGGCTAAGAACTAAACTGAATAAGGACCTTATTTGCCATTACCTATCCCAACCAAACCTTGGTCCAAGTTGAGTATGGACATTGTATTGTGTTTACCAAGGACGTCTTGTAGGAAAGACTCCATCATAGTGATCATAGACCGCTTCAATAAGACGACACACTTTATGCCATGTATTCGAACTAAGGATGCTTCAGTTTTTTTTTTTCTCTTTTTGCAGGAAGTGGTCAAGTTGCAAAAAGTGTCAAGAACCATCATATCTGATCGAGACCCCGAGTTCTCAAGCTATTTCTAAAAGACCCTTTGGAAGTGACTAAGTACCAAGCTACTATTCAATATGTCCTATCACTCACAAATAGATAGACAGATTGAGGTCATCAATAGGACATTAGGAACCCTGCTACAAGTTGCAATTGGAAGAAGACTAGTTGGTTGGGACATGTGCTACCAATCATTGAGTTTGCTTATAATTGGACCGTTCATAATGTCACCAAGAAGTCACCTTTTGAGGTCACACATGGATATAATCCCAAAGTCCTACTGGATCAGATTTCCCAACCTAGCTAGCTTAAGGATCAACAAGCTATCGAAAGATCAGAAGCTATTCAAGTAACGTACTAGAAGGTAGTGGACCAGTTGAATTGAGCTGTTTCTAAGCTTGAAAAGAGAGGCTAAGGAAGAAAAGTTAGAGAGTTCTAGCTTGGCGACTTGGTGTGGATTCACTTCAACAAGGACAGGTTCCCTAACTTAAGAAAGAACAAGTTAACTAAAGAGTAGATGGACTTTTCAAAGCAATCAAGAAGATTAACCCTAATGCCTACAAGATAGATTTGCTTGAGGAATAGAGTCTTTGACACCTTCAATGTTGCTAATCTTCACCCATATTTCCCTAATGACGAGCTACTTAAAGCCGATTAAGAGTTGATCTCAAATTTCAAACAATTCGGAGGGGATGATAAGAATCAAGGGCCGATTACGAGATCTCGAGCCCGAGGACTTACTTCTCTAGTTTGCTGAGATGCCCTAAAGGACTTAACTTTAGAAGAAGAGCAATTCCTCTGAGCCAACCTAGTCTATCTTCCAAGTTCCCCTTATCTGTTCACTATTTCACAAGTAGAAGGAAAAGAACTCACTAACACTACCAAGCCCAATTAGGGTTAAGCATTAAACTCACTTACATCTGAGCTGATAGGTGTCCAAGCTCAAGCTGACCTACTGTTGAGCCTAAGCTACCAAGTTCCCACTTTTAGAACAAGTGCTCTCCAAGCCCCCAACTTGTTAAGCTGTTGACCTGAAGTCGAGTTAATCAACTTTGCTCAACACTTATTAACCATTTGGACCATAGAATTAAGGGGCTAACACATGTTCCCTCTCTGATAACCATATTGTCCTTGCAAGGGATATTCCTTCTCAATTGTTTACTAAATTAACCTTTTGTAATGTGTACTTTTCCTTTTGGGTTAGGAATCCTTTTTAGTAATTTATAAAAACCTAGGACTTGCCCTAATTGCACATTATATTTACTCCCATTTTATAATAGCCGCATCATCTTTGAATATTAAAAGCAAGAACTATTTTCCTTTTTTTTGAGCTAAATGTCCCTTGTTTGCTCTCTTCTTACTCTTATCTAGGCCCCTTGAACGTAGACTAATGGTAGTGACCTTAGGCTATACTTTTGCATAGTATCAAGTGTGACCCGAGCTCGTGTAAGACATCGGTGCATCATATCTTATGTCGATGCACAAGGAACGTCCGCTCAAACTATGATTTCTCTTGATGTTTGGACTCATTTGTTTGTGTGATACTACTGCTCGTTTGATCATCTACAACAGTGTACCGTATCATGTGGTCTTCAAGGGCATAAGTATCGTTCAAGCCCATATCACTCTGCTCATTGTGACCCTTTTGAGCTCCCATTTTCTCTTCAATTTTTTGAAAGATTTCTTCTTCCATTCTTCCATCTTCATTAATTTCTACTTGAACTCTTTTCTTAGGCCTTTGTTGCTATTGGTAGGCTCATGAACCTATAATTCTTTAGACTAGTATACTTAAGATGGTGTGTCAATAGGCATCTGGGCTCGGGTATGGACCATGTTCTCGACTTGTTTTCCCAACTTGTTCAAAAATTATTTTGTTGTGGCTATCTTCTATTCAGAAACTTCAAACATCTGTGATAAACACTAGGCTAAATTCAAGAGGGGGGTAAATTGAGTTTTAAGGACAAATTGCAATTTTTTTTCAATATAAACAACTAAATACAATAATAAGTGTAATCAAAGCAATAATAAAACAATAATAAGTGTGGAAATTAAAAGAGAAAAGGATAAAGAAGATTAAGCTGGAATATAACGTAGAGTTCGGATTGCTCTCTAGTCTCCATAGACACACAATGCCTCCAATTGAGAACTTCATGCCACTTTATTAATTTCTCAATCCAAGTTCTAAGAGCTACACAAACACGAGCTACACAAACACAAGCTTGATTTACACTCACAACTCTCTACACAAATCATAATCTCAACTCACAACACAAAACTCAATCTCAAGAATTATTGGTGTAGTACTTTTAACTCTTAATACTTTGTAACTAATAGCTCACAAGCACTACACTTCAAATCTCTCTAAATGTTAGTAATTTATAGTACAAGAGACAATTAGAATTATATACAACAAGAATATAAGAGAATGTTGAAATATTGCAACAAAAGATCAGTTCTTTATTGTCTTTGGTCGGGTTGTTGAGCATTTATATCACCCCATTCAATTCTTCGCATTACAGTACATTAAATACTCAAATGGTTAGTTGTATAAGAATTACCAGTATGTCGGTACCTTTCACTACTGGTAAGCTAGTAACAAAATACTCTACCGGCATAATAACTGACAAGTGAACTGACAAGTCGGCTCCTTTAGGCCAGTAAGCTTTTTTTTTTTTTTTTATGTTTTTCAAGACTTTATACCGTCAGTTTGGTTCTTCCTTGAGTCATCAACCCAATAGACTAAATATCATTTGAAAATTCTTTTAACACACAACAAACAAATACTCTTTGCAATCTAACTTTAAGATCATTTGATCATTACTTAAAAGATTAAATTTCTTATAGAGATAATTGATATATTTAATCATTAAGCAAATTAATTGATTTTATTCAATTATTTCAATATAATTAAATAATACTTAGTTTAATCATCCATTTGTTTTGTTCTCTTAAAAAACATGTTTAATTATACACTTTTTATTTTGTTTTTATCAAAATCAAATAATGAACCTTAGTTCAGTAATCTGAGCACCAAAAGTGAGTGATTATGGGCTTTAGGTTGGGTTGCATCACTTAAAAGGAAATCTTTCAATCTTAGAAGAATCCTCTTTTGTTCGTAACAATACATCCCCTTTAGAAAAAAATATCAATTTTTTAAAATTTTGAAAACCTCTCTCTATTTTTTTTTAAATTGTTATTGAAAATGATTGCTCATTTTATATTATAGATAGCCTAATATTGACATTGACAAATCTAGACTTATTACAAAGTGAGAACAATGAGATTGATAACTGAAGACCCAAGATAGCGATTATATTACAAAAATGACATAAAGAGGTAGATTTTTTTTTTTTTTTTATAATGAGAAAACTTATTAAAAGATAACAATTTACAAAGAAAAGAATAAAAGAGGAGAAACGCATGGAGAAAACTCTATTAGAATTGTGACAACTGAATGAGTAAATATGTTTTATGACAAAGGTGACAAAAAAATGAGAACTTAGATATTTATGTAATTGATGATTTTAAGATAGCAAATAATTTACATATCCTCCTTTTTTTTTTTTTTTGTTAGTTCTCAATAGTACGGCATATGTAGAGCATTATAATAGAAACCAACTATGTAAAAATCACCGTGAAACTGGTTTTTATCATAAATATATTTTTTTTTAAATTTTATTTTAATTTTTTAAAATTATTGGAAAACCTCGAAAGGAAAATCAACAATTCCATGATAACCCTTACCTTAGTTAACTTTCATGATTACATGGTCGCCAAAAAAATTTACAAGATAAAATTGATATAAACATATACATCATAGTACATAGAAGTCTTAATAATTTTGCAATTTCCATCTTAAATCTTACGTTACACAACAGTTTACTCAAAATAAAACAAAATTTATAACACATAATACATTACAGTACAATGTACATAGCCAACATATATAATAAAATATTAGTAATTATGTACATTTCAAAATGCAAAGAAAATATAATGCAATATGATACACACACAAACAATGTAATAAATCTCGGTAACTAATAATCATAGAAATCATAAAATTATCATGAACCCACGATCAATATTCCATATACACTTATATATATAAGTGTATAAATTGTCAAAATTTTTGTTTTTGAAAATAAGGCCCAATTGACTACAAGTCATAATAATTTTTATGAATTCCTATAATTTAAGAATTACTAAACCCGTTTTCATTTTACAATGATGCATGGGGTAAGGTCTATGAGCCTCAAGTTTTATAGCCTCATACATTCTTGAGGAAATGATTTGTCGGCTATATCAAAGTAAGAGTAAGCTCGCCCATTACTACTTGGTGGAAGTAAAGACCCGTATGATTTGAGAGTTATACAATGGTTGCCTATCCTAGAAGCTTTAACCCATTAGGTAAGGTTCTCTCTAGTGAGCCCGCATCACTAAAACCCATTTAATATAACTATATATAATAATATACAATAAAATAAAGGCTCATTAATTAACTTTTTAAAATTCTTACATAGCTAGCCCATTAGGCGTTCTTAGTAGAGTTGCCAATTCTATCGAGTTGTACTTCATTTTCTTTTCCTTAATTTAATTTATACTAAGTCTAGCTCGCTTAATATAAAATATTTGACATAAAATTAAGGAAAAATATTTTTCTTTTAAAAATTCTTGAAAAATATTTTTGAAAATAATTTCAAAGTCTCCAATTAGTAAAACTGGTACAAAAAAAAAAAAAAATAAGATTAGGGTTTTTGGATGAAAAAATCCCAATTAGGTTACTAATCAACAAAATTTCTAAAAATAATAATTTTTTAGAAAATAAATCAGAAAAATGAGTTTGGAGGATAACCTATTAAGATAAAAGTTACCATATGGGAATTGGAAAAACTTAACTAATGGGCCTTATTATTTTAGGATTTTTTTAAAGTGTAATAATATAGAAAATCCATGAAAAATGATTTTTATATATTTTTAATAATAATTTTCAAAAAAAAAGAAAAAAAATTTAGATTTTATGATTGCTTCGGAGGTACATATGTACTTGTTAATTAAGATCAAATAAATATAGTTTTATTTTTTTGAAAAAACTTTAGTAGGTTGGCTCTTTTTGTTTTGAAAATGGGCCAAGTTTACGAGTTTTAATCATTTTATTTTATTAAGAAAAATATTTAAATTGCAATTTTTATTGTCCAAATTTTGAGAACCCTAAAGAAAACCTAATTTTTAGAAAACACCCAAATTAAGATTTTTATTTTAGGAAAAACCAATTAAATGACAAAATTTTTTTATTTTTAGGGAAAAAAAAGCCTAAAATGCCTAACTTGTTAAAAAAAAAATGAAAATTTAAGGAAAAATATGCAATTTTATTTAGATCTTTAAGATATGCATTTTAAATGCTATTTTTAACTAAAAGTATAAAACTTGATGAAAAGTGCAATTGTACTTAAAAAGATGCAACTTTTGTAAAAAAGGATGAAATCTTATCTTAAAAAAATGCAATTTCTAATAAAATATGCAGAAAAGGTGTGCTTTTTAATAAAATATTAAAAAAGAATGCAATTTTAATAAAATATACAAAAGATGCAAACTTTAATTTGCAAAAAAGTATAATAGGAATCGCAAAACTTGCAAGAAAACCATGTTTGTACTAATATGATGTCAACAAATTGCCCTAATCATGCAACTTTAAACTAAGTTTCTAATTAATAATTTTTTTTAACATGCATATACTAAAAAAGAAATTAACAATAATAAACAAAAGGACAAAAATAATGACTAAATTAAAACTTGTACAAAAACAAACTAAAGTTAGTATAGGTTTTTTTTAATAATTTTATTTAGATCTAAAACAAAATAATAAAAACTATAAAATAAAAAAATAATAAATAAAAAAGAAAAGAAATCTATAACCCACCTTAATCAACACGCGGGTAGGGTGAGGGGAGTTCACTATGTGGGTCGATTCTAATTGATCGGGTCGCAGGTCGTCCAATAAGATTCGGATCGGGTCGCACTCTTCTTCAACTGTAGCAGCAATCCACCATCGCACGGTGGCTTCCAACCCGTGTTTCGAGCGAGTAATTACACTTCTATGAGACTTTTACTAACAAAAGCCAGTTTTCCACCAATGCCTTGGTGAACAACAGTCGTCTGGTAATGTTTGGAGAATGAGGCGCAGTGGTGGTTATAGGTGATGCGATGATGGTTGTTGTGAACGAGAGTGGGGCGTGTTACGGTGTTCTTGAGGTTATAGAAGATTATGGTGACGTTGATTTGTGTTTGGAAGTGGTGGTGGTGTTTCACAAGGTTGGCCATGTGTTGGGTTGGGGGGGCTGGGGTGGTGGT
>JAMXBB010000006.1:97662590-97729379 GCA_024138015.1 Lumnitzera littorea
GGTGGGGGGGCGGGGGCGTGGTGTTTGGGTCATGTGTTTGGTGTTGTGCTTGGAAGTATACTGTTGGGTCGTATTGCTGGTATGGTCATGCGAGGGTGGCTGGGAGGTCGCAAAGTCATGGGGTTCGCGTAAGGATGGAGTGGTCGCTCGAGGATGGAGGGTAGTTGGAGTTGGTGGACAGCGACGGTGGACGTCGTGTGTGTTAGTGTATACTGTTGATCGTTGTTGTTTCCAGATGTGGGTATCAAGTGGTGTGGTTTTGTGTTGTTAATTGAATCTTGAAACTTGCTTTAGAGGATTTTAATTCGAATCTAGCTTGTTAGTTTTTGATCAATATACTTCATTTTTTTTCAAGATTTAAGCCTATTCTCAAATTTATCAAATGGTCATTTTAGCAATATTTTTGTAAATCTCTCCAAGATTTGTACATTTTGCTAATGATTTCTTAAGAATTCTCCCAAATCCAATAAGAAATAAAGTAGAAAATTTGCAAGAGTCCCATGCTAAGATAGAACCCAAGAAATTCTGGTTATTAGCACGTGCCTAAGCCACTATGCAAATGGCTTTTTCTCCTTTATTTATGCAATTCAATTCTGTTCAAATATTTCTTATTAGGCCCAATTTTATTTTAGGCTTTCAATCCCAAGCCCAACTCAATCCAAATTGATCTAAAATGACCATAGCCTACTTATACAGCACAAAATATATATGCCAAAGATTTTTAACACCTTTTTTAAATTTAATAAATCTTCTATCTTATTTTAATAATTCTAGTTATAAAAAATACTTTTTCTTTTTTACAAAAGTCCACTTTTTGAGCTCAAACATTTTAATGAACTATTCTTAAAGAATACTTTTTCTAATTAAGCCCTTTTTCTTTTAACTCGGAATTTATCAACTTGTATGTATATTTTCAATTGTTGCTTGATCCAACCCTAAATAACCAAATACTTGACTTAGACACTTTTGACACTTTGTTTATTTTAATTTTTTGTTTTATTTTTATATTTTTCCAATTTTTTTTCGTATTTTTTCAATTTTGTAATTTTTTTTGTATTTTTTTCCTATAAATCTTCCCAAAAAAATAAAGGGTAGCAAAAATGCAGTATCTATATTGTCTCATCGAAATTCTTCTTGAGATCCTAATATATCTTTGTTTCTCCAAGATGCACAAAATAACTTGAATGGTGAGCTTCACTCATGATTTCTTTCTTGAGGGATATATCTTCCAGTATACATAATCCGCCCTTCATGTAAATGGTTTCATCAATGTCAAAGTCCTAGTATTTTACACTTACCATTTCTTCTAACACCTTCATCAAGGTAAATCAACTCGTTAGGCTTTTCAAATCTTTTCCATTATTGTAGGTTTAATGACTAAGTTCAACAATTCAATGTTTCCTTTGGCCCAAGCAAACTCTATGTTAAGCCTCTCAAATTCTTTAATTAACTCTTGTTACTTGATGAGGAGTAAGGTAACCTCAGCATGATTCTTATGACTTAAGGCATTTGCAATGGCGTTTACTCATCCTAGGCAATAATTAATTCTAAGATCGTAATCCATGATAAATTTAAGCTATCTTCTTTGCCTCATATTCAATTCTTTTTGTGTGAGAAGGTACTTGAAGCTTTTGTAGTTCATGTAAATGTCACATCTTTAGCCATATAAATAATGCCTCTAAATCTTCAAAGCAAAGACTATTATTGCTAACTCCAAATCATGTGTGGGATAATTTTGCTCATGAGGTCTCAATTGTCGAAATATGCATGTGTAGACATCTTATTTTTGCCAATTTTTTATTAGTTGAGATAAGTTAATAAATAAAAAAATAGAAAAATAAAATAAAAAGAAAAAATTAAAAGAAAAAATAAAAATGAAAAGAAGAAGAAGAAGAAGAAGTCAAGTTGTAGTAAGTGGAGTCGAGTCGAATTAAGTTGGGTTGTTGAATTTGGTGACGAGATGGGCTTCATTAACTTTAGACCGGACCAATATAGAATAAAAAGTTATCTAATTTAGGGGTTCAAATAAGGATTTATTGAGTTATCAGGCTATATTTAATTAAGATTAGATCGAGCTTAAAAGAGAAAGTCTAAAATAAATAGTGTTTCTAAAAGTTAGGGTAAATCTTGGAAGAACCGTAATCAAATCTTCTGTATCTTAGATACGAAGATTTGATTTTAAGCTTATAAATAGCACATTAATGAGAGATTTAAAAGACAGTTTTTTTAATCACATGCTACGCACACCATACACATCACCACCACAAAACACTACACACACCGCCGCTACCATCATATGCCACCAAAGTAATACCGCCACACACCATACGCCGCTACATACTCACGAAAACACCATTGTCCACAACTACCAGACGCGGTACCAGCACCGCCGCTACTGCCTAAGCCACCACTGCATGCTTGTTAGCGTTGACCAATGCCTCGCCACATTTCCTAGTCGCTTACTCGTATCGCCCAAATCTACGCCCTAGCGTCACCAGTCATTCGCCCACAATTGCTCGAAATCACCCCCAAGTCGCTTACCCGTACCACTCAGATCCATGCCCACTGTCGCCTGCATCACCTTTGCTTACGCCCAGATCCATGCCAGTCGCCCTTACTTACACTTAGTCTCGCCCACGTCGCCCTTGCTCATGTGTAGTCTCGCATACAGTCGCTTGTGTCATGCCCACAGCGCCCTCGTCTTACTCACTGTCGCCTGTATCTCACCTAATACATGCCCACTATTGTCCAGCCATTGCCCAGCTTCGCCCATACACTTGTCTAACACCGATGTGATCCAACCCAGGTAAATTTTTAGTAAATATTTAATTTTATATTATTTCATTAATTTTTGTTAATATTTTTAGTTATTTTTTTCTCTATTAATTTATTTCTTTTGTTTTAGTGTAGGTTTTTCTTTTTGTTATTATTTATTTTGTTGCAATTTTTTGGTTGAATTAATTTTTTTTTTAAAAATCATGTTTTTTAATAATAAAAAATATTTTTAACATATAGTGCTTTTAAAAAAAATTAAAAAAAAATCTTAAATTGAGTTTTTTTTTTTAAATTTGGTTAGTTAGGGTTTTTTTATTAAATTTGAAAAAAATAGATTTTTTAGGTTTGTTTTTATTTCTTAAAATAATAAATTGATAGAAAATGTAAACTTGGCTCGGTTTTTAAAATAAAAATAATCCACCCACTAAAAATTTTATAAAAAAAAAAAAGAATTACAGTCGATTTGATCCCGAGTAGTGAGTAAGTAGGCACCTTCGAGGCAGCCTTCTAAAAATAAAAAAAAAATTCCCTTTTTCTAAAAAAAAAATTCATAATAAAAAATCATTTTTAATTACATTTTGCGAACTTAGGTATATTTTTAAAATTTTTAGAAAAATTACAAAAATAAAGTCTATCATTTTGTTTTTAATTTTCATATAGTGACTTAGTCTTAATAGGTTAGCATACGAACCCAGTTTTCTGGTTCAATTTTTTTAAAAATTATTTTTTTTAGAGTATCTACAAACTAGTGGTCAAATTAAGGTTTTCCCACTTGAAAACTCTAATTTTATTTTTTAACTCGTACATTAGGAAAATGGGGAAATACATGAAGTATGACAAGGTGATGGTATAGACTTTTCAGGATAGCTTGACTGGGCTCACCTTAATTTGATATGCCCAACTGGATTTGAATGAGATCAATACTTAGGAGAAGTTAGTACGAGCTTTCTATAACCTGTATAAGTTAACATCAAAGTGGCCTTATCCATGTAGGATTTGAATAATCTAAGAAAGGAGGCTAACGAAAACTTTAAAGATTATGCTTAGAGATGGAGGGGCATAGTAGCTAGGATGACTCTAGCCTTGATACAAAAGGACTTGACTTTCACCTTCATTAACACTCTTGGAAGCCCATATTACCAACATTTGGTCGGGCACCTCGCCTCCAACTTTGCAGAAATTGTGGCCTTAGGGTGCCGAATTGAGGAAGCTATTACTACTGGAAGGCTTCTTAATCCTAAAGCAGTTGAGAAAAAGACACCTCATGTGAGATTTTCCAACAAAGCCAAAGAAGCCACTGTAAGCGTTGTCAATACCGGCAATCTTATTAGGCTTACAACCTTGGTAGCCATAAAGGGAGGATCTAATCCCTCACCGAATTCGAGTCAAAACAACCACCTACAAAAAATATAGTTTACTCATATTTCCATTCCTTTAAGCCAAGTTCTTGCATGACTAAAGAAGGAGAATCTTTTGAAATTTGAAATACCAAGGGAGGGACAAAGACCAAGAGATTATAACCTGGAGGTTCCTTATGATTATCATTTAGGGCAAATAAGGCATTCTATGGACCAATGTTGGAGACTCAAACATAAGATCCAGGATCTTATTAGTGCAAAATTGGTTCAATTGGATTTCATTCAGACTTCTACTCCCAACATGGGTAATAACCCTTTGCCGAATCATGGAAATTCGATTAATATGATCATTGCTAAAATTTCTGAATCGGAGATTGATTTAGATAGTCTCCTCATCACTGTTGAGGAGATAGCTTAGAATTTTAGGCAAGTCGGGTACTTGTAGAATATAAATCTTAGAGATAGAACTCGGACTAAACCGGCAATATATTTACTATTAAAGGATAGGAAGATAAAGAAAGTTGATATCACAGCTATGATGATTCCAAAACCGCAAAAGAGAAGTATTCAGAAGGAGCTTAGAAAAAGATATGAAGTCGAAGATCCAACGGTTGATACCCTAGGAGAACCATCAGGGAAGTTTGAGTATTTGGTGGATTACGCCGAATCGCCTACCATATATGCTAACGCCCTACCTATTGGATGGGGTCTAGAATTTGAGGAAGAAGATAAACTTATTGCAGAAGCCAAGAAGACGCCTGAGATGGTTGGAATGATTGGAGATAAGCCCAAGCCATTGGTTTTTGAGTATGATGGGAAGACTAAGAAGGTTGAAGAATTGGGAAAGCTCAAGAAGATTGATTTCAATGTCCCATTAGCCCCAAAGAATTACAAAGCAGCATCTCTAGATTACCAAGTAGTGAAATAGATGACAAGGTCCTCATCACCTATGGTCGGTGGGCTCATGCGCTTGGGATGAGTCTATGATTAGAATGAGGAAGCTAAGAGGAAGTCTACTGTGAAAGAGGCTTCATGAAAGATCTTTGAAGATACGGATGATAAAGATTAGAATGTTGCCAAGAAGATAGTGAAAGCCAGTGAGTATAAGATAATGGATCAATTAGCCATAGTATTAGCCTAAATCTCCTTAATGGGCTTGCTATTGTCATTAGATCCTCATCAGGAAGCTTTAATTAAAATTCTGAAAAACGTCAAAATAACTAAAAGGATTTCCATTGAGAAGCTAGGATTGGTGGTGAACTCGATATTTATGATGGATTGGATTTCATTCTCGCCAGATGGGCTAGGTGAAGAAGGAGACCAACACACGAAACCCCTCTTCATAATGGTTAAGTATGCAAAGAGAGTGGTTGCTCGAGTTTTAATAGATAATGGGTCTTCATTGAATGTATGTCGCTTGGCGACATTAAATTTACTTGGAGTCGATGCAACTGAGATAAAGCCAAGCTCAATTTCAGTAAGAGCTTTTAATGGATCAAAAAGAGAGATATCGCGAACTTTCAATCTTCTGTTAGGAAAACCATGGATTCATTCAGTAAGGGCAATTTCGTCTAGTCTACATCAGAAAGTGAAATTCATAGCCAACGGGAAGTTAGTTACTATTCTCGGGGAGCAAGACTACGAGATTTACAAAGAGATGACTATTCCCTATATTAGGAGTGAAGAATTGGAAGAGCTAGTGTTGTAGATTTTTTATGAAGTCAATATGGTTGAAGAGTCAAGACAGGTGGCATGGGGTTGCTTGGAACAGCCTAAGCAGCAAATTGGAACGTTTAGGCTTAGGTATGAGCCTACTAAAGAGGAGATTTAAGAGATGAAGGCTAAAACCAGAAGTAAGAGAGGAGATCAGCTGTACTATGCTCATACGGACTTTTCAAACATCCGCTAGATGTTCCTAATACCAACTAGTGTTCAAGAACCCGAAGAAGCTAGTTTATTTAAGGCCTTGATTCAGCAATGCAATATCGGTCTAGATGAAAAGGAAAATATTGGCGTACCAGTTTCCCTGTGAAACTGGTTTTCTGTTCCCATTAATAGGTCTCTTTAGAAATGTAAAATTAGATTAATTAGAAACATTCGATTTCGATAATTATTCCGATTAGTTAGACTTTTCCTTTCACACAGTTTGAATTTATCCATTCAATAAAATTCATTCCTTTCTTTCTATCAATTCTTCTTTATTATTTATTTGTTATCCTTTTTCTTTTTTTCCTTTATTCTTCAGATCCGATAAAAATGATGAACATAATGGATATCTCGTGCATGTAAATGATGAAAATACCAATATCACCTTTAGCCTTTCTGGGTCAGACATCGAAGATGATATTGAGACTCTAAACAAAATTTAGGAGAGTTGGCGTTAATATGAATGGGGTAGAGTGATTATTGATGAACCGATGGATGAGATTAATGTGGGGACAGAGGAAAGTCCACGAAACTTGAAAATTAGTGATAATTTAACGAATAATCAAAAGTAGGAGTTGTCCCGATTGCTATCATAATACTTGGATATATTTGCTTTTTCTTATGAAGATATGCCCGATTTAGATTTGTTTATTGTGGTTCATAAATTATCAACTAGGGAGGAAATAAAACCAAAAAGACAAAAGCTTATATGATTTAGGCCGAATATACTCCTCAAAATAAAAGAAGTGAAGAAGTTGGGTTTATAAAAGTATCGGATTACCTTGAATGGGTAGCCAATGTGGTGTTGGTGTTGAAGAAAAATGGGAAAGTTAAGGTTTATGTAGATTTCTGTGATTTAAACCAAGTGACACCAAAGGATAACTTTCCTTTGCTACATATTGATGTATTAGTGGATAACACAGCAGGGAACCATCTTTTCTCGTTTATGGATGGTTTTTTGGGGTATAATCAAATTAAAATGGTAGAAGAAGATAAAATCAAAACAACTTTCGTTACTACTTGGGGAACATTTTGTTATCATGTAATGCCTTTTGGGTTGAAGAACGTTGGGGCAACTTATCAGCGTGTTATGGCAGCTTTGTTTCATGAAATGATGCACTGGGAAATTGAGATTTATGTGGATGATATGATTGCTAAATCTAAGGAGGATGAAAGTCATGTAAATATTTTGCGTAAGTTATTTGAGTGATTGAGGAAGTTTCAACTGAAGTTAAATCCTGAAAGGTGCACTTTTGGAGTAACTTCAGGCAAGTTGTTAGGTTTTGTGGTCAGTAGTAGAGGAATTGAAGTAAACCTAGATAAAGTCATGGCAATTGTGAACATGCCAGCACCTAAGATTGTAAAAGAAGTTTGAGGATTGCTGGGAAGGTTGAATTACATTGCTCGGTTTGTATCGCAGTTAATTGATAGATGTAAGCCATTATTTAAACTTTTAAGGAAGAATGCAGCCATCGAATGGGATGAAGAGTATGAGTAAGCATTTGTTGAAATCAAAGAGTATCTCATGAATCCTCCCGTACTAGTTACTCTTACACCAGGACAGCCCTTAATCCTTTACTTAACGATTCTTCCTAAGTCGATGGGATGCATGTTGGGGCAGAAAGATGAAACGGGAAGAAAAGAGCATCCTATATACTATTTAAGCAAGAACTTCACAGAAAGCAAGTAAAAATACTCAGAAGTGGAAAGAATGTGTTGTGCCTTAGTATAGGTGATGCATCGACTTAGGCAATACACTCTCTATTATTCAATAGTGTTATTGACAAAACATGACCCTTTGAGGTATGTAGTGGAAAAGCCAACATTGATTGGGAGAATATCAAAGTGGTAGATGCTATTCTTTGAATTTGATATCAAGTATGTAAGTCAAAGTTCAGTTAAAGGGCAGGTAATGGCTGATCAATTGGTAAAATACCCGTTAGAAGATGAAGATGATGGTTCAAAAGTGCAATTTCCTAATGAAAATGTGATGATAGTGAATGAATTGAGTAATGAGAAATTGGGATGAAAAATGTATTTTGATGGAGCAGCCAATGTGTTTGGATGTAGGATAGGAGCAGTATTAGCATCACCTAAGGATAACCATTTTCCTATAGCAGCGAGGTTGACATTTCCATATACTAATAACATAGTAGAGTATGAAGCCTACATTTTAGGGCTCAAAATGGCGTTAGATATGGGAATACAAGAGCTTGAAGTATATGGAGATTCTTCCCTTATAATTCTCCAAATCTTAGGAAAATATAAGATGAAAGACAAGAAATTGATATCTTATCATGAACATTTAAGCAGGCTAATTGAAAAATTCCAAGAGATTTCATTCACTTACATTCCAAGGATCCAGAATCAATTTGTCGACGCATTGATTACGTTAGCATCAATGGTGAAAGTTACAAATGGGATAGAAATTCAACCCTTGAAAATTGAGGTGGAGGAAAAACTAACTTTTTGCCTTACAGTTGAAGAGAAAGAATCAAAGAAGCCTTGGTATCATGATATCAAAAGATTACTTCAAACTGGTAAATTTCCTAAAGATGCTGATAGAAAAGATATAAAAACTTTAAGAAGATTGACTACTCATTTCTTATTAAGTGGAGCCACATTATACAAGAGAGCATCAGATGCAACATTGCTAAGGTATATGGATGAAGAAGAAGCTGAGAAATTAATGAAAGAATTGCATAAAGGAGTTTGTGGTCTTCACATGAATGGGTATACGTTAGCCAAAAAGATCATGAGAATGGAGTATTTTTTTATGACAATGGAATCAGATTGTATTAGGCACATGAGGCACTGCCACTTAAGTTAGGTGTACGCTAATAAAATCAATGCTCCTCCCCAATAATTGCATGTATTGTCGGCTCCTTGGCCTTTTTCGATGTGGGGAAATGACATGATTGATCCAATTTCGCCAACAGCTTCAAATGGACACGGATTCATTTTAGTCGTGATCGACTATTTTACCAAGTAGGTAAAAGCAGTGTCGTATGCCACGGTGACCAAAGGAATAGTGGTCAAATTCCTGAAAAGAGATATTATTGTAAGATACGGTGCACCTGAGTCTATTATTATAGGCAAGGGGATGAATCTGAATAACAAGTTGATGGATGAAGTGTGCAACTAATTCAAGATTAATCACAGAAACTTAACTCCATATCGACCTAAGATAAATGGAGCAATTGAAGCCACTAATAAGAACATCAAAAGGATCATTGAGAAGATGACGATCACTTATAAATACTGGCATGAGATGCTTCCCTTTGCTCTCATGGCCTATAAGATCTCAGTCAGAACCTCTATTGGTGCGACTCCGCATACATTGGTATATGGAACTAAAGCGGTACTATCGATAGAAGTAGAAATATTTTCGTTTTGAGTATTAGTAGAAACTTAGCTCGATGAAGCAGAGTAAGTGAAGAAGCAGATGGAACATTTGAATCTCCTAGATAAAAGGAGGCTTGCAGCAATATGTCATGGTCAGTGCTACCAACAGCGAATGATCCAAGCTTTTAAAAAGAAAGTATGCTCAAGATACTTCAAAGAGGGAGACTTGGTGTTTAAGAAAGTGTTGCCAAACACAAAGGACTCTAGGGGTAAGTTTGCTTTGAATTATGAAGGCCCTTATGTGGTGAAAAGGGTATTATTAAGAGGCACATTAATATTGATAGAAATAGATGGCCCAAAATTAAGGAGACAAATGAATTCAGACACAGTCAAGTTATATTTTCCATGAAAACTGAGTAAAGATTTCAATTTTTCTTGAATAAGTTTATGGTTAACTTTTTATCGTTTACAAGTAAAGTTGATATCCACGAATGTTTTCGAATTCGAATGGTCATTGACTAACAAACACATCACCAATAAACCCTTGAGTACTATGTTTTTTCTAACCTTATACACTTAAACACCAAACCCTCACCAATGAATCACTAGAAAAAATGAAATCAAATGTTTTAATAATTTAATCTTATTTCTTTCAAAAAGAGATTTATCATTTAAAAGTCATGAAGAGTGGAAAATGAAATTTGGTGTCAAACAAAGCAAATTCAAGGCAGGAGCATGATCCAGTTACAAGACTCAAAAGTTTGGGAGATTTCAGAGAAAGGGGAAAAGAAAAAAAGAAAGAAAAGAAAAAGAAATAAGGAAAGAAGAAGCAAGCATCGTCCCTTGGAGGAATTTTGCTAATTGAATGAGTGAATATCAGGAGTCGATTTAAGCAAGCCAATTAGTTGCTATCTAGGAAATTCTTTAGTCCGATGAAAAATAATCTTAAAAGTCTTTGGAAAGAGATATTTAGAAGAATTAAGTTAGCTTTTGAAACCAAGTTGAATCTCGAAGAGATCTATCCTTTTCGGATCAACCAAAACCAATCTCGATGAGATCTATCCTCTTTAGATTAGCTAAAAACAATCTCGAAGAGATCTATCCTCTTTGGATTAGCCAAAACCAATCTCGACGAAGATCTATCCTCTTCAGATTAACCAAGTTCAATTTCAAAGAGATCTATCCTATTTTAGATTAACCAAATCGAATTTCGAAGAGAGCTATACTCTTCAGATTTGTCATTAAAGTCAAAACGAATCTTGAAAAGAACTATCCTCTTCGGGTCATCCACTAACCAAAATAAAAAAAGAAATCTTAAAGAGATTTATCCTCTTCGGGTCACCAAAGTGAAATCAATTTCGAAGAGATCTATCCTCTTTTGATTAAATCAAAACAAATCTCGAAGAGATCTATTCTCTTCAGATTAACCAAAACAAATCTTGAAGAGATCTATGCTTTTCAAATCACAAGTCAAAACAAATCTTGAAGAGATCTATGCTTTTCAAATCACAAGTCAAAACAAATCTTAAAGAGATCTATTCTCTTTGAATTAAACCAAAACAAATCTCGAAAAGATCTATCCTATTCAGGATAAACCAAAACGAGTTTTGAAGAGATTTATACTTTTTGGATTATCCACCAAAACAAAAGGAAATCTTGAAGAGATTTATCTTCTTCAGATTATCTAAGTCGGATCTAGCAAAAATGGATATCTCTTTTGTTTTTGTAGCAAAGTTCTAATTGAACTTCACCACAAAGTAGGGTAGCTGTAGACACCTCATTTTTGCCAATTTTTTATTTTTTATTAATTGAGCCAGGTTAATAAATAAAAAAAATAGAAAAAAAAATAAAATTAAAATAGAAAATGAAAAATAAAAAGAAGAAGAAGATCAAGTCAGGTCTTAGCAAGTTAAGTCATGAGTCAAGTCGTGTCAAGTTAAATTAAGTTAGGTTGTTGGATCAGGTGACGAGATGGGCATAATTAATTTTGGGCCAGACCAATGTAGAATAAAAATTTATCTAATTTAGGGATTCAAATAAGGATATATTGAGTTATCAGGCTATATTTAATTAAGATCGGATTGGGCCTGAAAGAGAAAGCCTAAAATAATTAGGGTTTCTAGAAGGTAGGGTAAATCTCAAAAGAATTGCAATTAAATCTTTCGTATTTTTGATACAAAAGATTCGATTTTGAGCTTATAAATAGCACATCGATGGGGGAGTCAGAAGACGGTTTTCTTAATCATATGGCACTTACACCACATGCGCCACTATCGCAAAACACCACACATACTACCCACCGCCACCACACGCCATCACATGTGCCACCAAAGCAGCATCGCTGCACACCATGCGCTGCCACACACTCACCAAAACATCATCGTCTACAACCACCTGACGTACTGCTTAGACGTGTTACCAGCGTTGTCGTTGTTGTCTAAGCTATCGTCGCTACCACCCAATCTACGCCGCATGCTTGCCAGTGTCGTCCTATGCCTCGTCATACTGTCCTATTGCTTGCTCGTATGGCCCAGATCTACACCCTAATGTCGCTAATCACTCACCTACAACTGCCCGAAATCACCACCCACATTGCCAAATCGCTCACCCGTACTGCCCAAATCTACGCCCGTTGTCACTGGCATCGCCCTCACTCATGTCTAAATCCACGCCAGTCACTCACCTACGTTGCCTTTGCTCACGCCCAATCTTGCACATAGTCACCTATGTTATGCCTATTGCGCCTGCATCCAACATTGACACTATTCGACCTAACTAAATTGTCAGTAAATTTTTTTATTTTATATTATTTCTTTAATTTTTATTAATATTTTTAGTCATTTATTTATTTTTGTTAATTTATTTCTTTTGTTTAAGTGCATGTTTTTTGTTATTATTTATTTTTTTGCAATTTTTTAGTTGAATTAAGTTTTTTTTTTTAAAAAATCATGTTTTTTAATAATAAAAAATATTTTTAACATATAGTGGTTTTAAAAAAATAAAAAAATCTTAAATTGAGTTTTTTAAAAAAAATTTGGTTAGTTAAGGTTTTTTTTATTAAATTCGAAAAAATTAGATTTTTTTAGGTTTTTTTTTACTTAAAATAATAAATTGATAAATAATGTAAACTTGGCTCGGTTTTTAAAATAAAAATAATCCACTCACTAAAAATTTTATAAAAAAAAAAAAGAACTATGGTAGATTTGATCTCGAGTAGTTGGTACGTAGGTATGTTTGGGGCAACCGCCTAAAAATAAAAAAAAATACTTTTCGCTTTTTCTAAAGAAAAATTTGTAATAAAAAATCATTTTTAATTATATTTTGTGAACTTAGGTATATTTTTAATATTTTTAGAAAAATTAAAAAAATAAAGCCTAGTAATTTTTTTTTTTTAATTTTTACATAGTGACTTAGTCTTAATAGGTTAGCCCTCAAACCAGGTTTTCTGGTTCAATTTTTTCTAAAAATTAATTATTTTAGAATATCTATAGATTAGTGGAGAAATTAAAGTTTTTCCACTCGAAAACCCTCATTTTATTTTTTCCTAAGTAAAACTGGTTGGCGACTCCAATTTTTAAATTTTCTTAAGTATTTCCTTAGTTTAATGTCGAGTAATTTATATTAAGCGAGGCTTGATAGGTTAAATTAAGGAAATCGAAATAGAGCTTGATATTATGCTATGACTTTCCTATCTTTCTTTGGTATACAATATAATCCATTTCTTAAGGCATCACTATATATGATGATAGGCTCATCGATGTTTGGTATGACTAAAATCAGTGCTGACACCAATTTGCGCTTTAACTCCTGGAAACTTTGCTTTTATTGGTCCATTCATACTTTATATTCTTTTGGGTCAACTAAGTGAGTGGTCTAGCTATAGTAGAGAAATCCTTAACAAACTTCCTATAGTACCCTGTAAGCATTAGGAAACTACATACTTTGGCGATTGTCTTTAGGTTTTTCCAATCAATTATAGCTTTGATTTTCTTTGGATCCATTATTATTCCATCTCCTAATTTTATATGTCTAAGGAAAGAGATTTCCTTTAGCCAAAAGTCTCACTTTAATAAGTTGGCATAAAGCTTATGTCCTCTTAAAGTCTGCAGTACCATTCTCAAATGTTCTTCATGTTGTTCAGATGAAGTCGAGTATACAAGTATATCATCAACAAAGACAATCACATACTTATCTAAAAGGTCTCAAAATATGTGGTTCATCAAGTTCATAAATGTAGCTAGTGCATTAGTGATGGACTACAAACCTTTGGACCGTTTACTTGCACTTGTCTCCGAAGCCTTAAGTCTTTTGCTAGAAGAATTCTCTCTCGTCAACCTGTCAAAGATAAGACATAGTATACTGAAGAACTGTCGGCGAACTCCTTGAGAACCCAGCTCGAATACACCTTACTTTGTTCTGATTCTTATGTTGTCGCTGACTACTTATGTGTTGAGGTTAAGGTCAATAAACACCAAGCTTTGCTCTGACCCATAGGAATTTCATGTGCTGAGGTTGACTAGCCGAGTGTCGAAGCCTAAGCCCCTGTGTATTGGGTCGTTCTATTTTGGCCTATTGAACAATAGCATCCCTTATTCAACTCAACAATTCCAGATACTACCCATTTACAGTCGCCACATCTTGAACCTAGCTTAGCTACTTCACCTTAAGATTCCCTAGTACGAAACCATTGACAGGTTGCTATATGTCCTTCACTTTTTTTGATATTGTACTATTATTCCTTTTTGTCATTTGTCCTATTTACCCTTACGTACATACTAAGAACCCCTTTTTTCTTTATTCTTTTTTATAATTTTCCTTATTTATAATATTCCTCTAAGGACTTACTATAAATAGTTCATTTTCTTTGTAGCCAAAATATCTTACATTCCTCTCAAATATTGAATATACTTGTTCTTATGAGATATTCCTCTTTGAGTACAATCTCTTTATACTCTTATCTAATCCTGCAAAGTAGCTTGAGATTAGCGATAGGTAGACCTTGACATTAGCTTTAGGTAGACCTTGACATTAGCTTGTGTGTCACATCAAGGCAAGTGTTGAGTCATGTTGTGTTTATTGGTGAGTCAGATCCTCCAAGTAGCTTCACGTAAGCTACTGTGTTACATTTACTAATCGTTCCATTCTAGTTTTCTTCAATATCTTGAAGGACCCATTTGGTTCCCATTCCCTAGGTATGTCCTAATGATTATTGAGCTTCCAGGCACATTATATAATCCTAATATCAAAGCTTGAGGTTGCGATTAAGAGCTAAATTTCTAGAGTATATGCTGAAGCTTGGTATTAAAGATGTCGAATCCTAGTGTTCAAAGAGAGATCAATGATACCAAGAGTGATGCTCATGGTTATAGTCGTGCTACCCAACAAACCCTATGAACCACTAATGAGCAGATACAACACCTTGCTACTATTGTAGCCAATTTGGTTGTTTCTGTACAAAGGGTCATAGAAACTAGGCTATAAGAAAGAGTTGTTGTTGAATAGGGCCAAGAAATAAAAGATATGTCAAGAAATGAGAGATAGGTTGAAAAAGAAGATAGGTGAGCAACGAGCACTAGAACCAATTGACACGAACCCAACTTCACCTCGATAGGTTGACAAAGTTGCTAGAAAGAGATTAGAGTTAGATGAAGTTGAGGAGTATGATGAGGAGGAACAATATGATGGACTTGAGGAGTGTAAGCTTAAAGCCCCTAGAGGAGCCGAGCATCTTAAGGTGCAGATTTGGAGCCTTAATGGGTTTAGGAGTGTTGTTGACTACTTGGACTGGGTCGAGAAGAACGACAAAATATTTTACTTTTATGATTACAAAGATGCGGTTTATATTCAAGTGGTTGTGTTGGAATTTTTCTAGGTATATAGCAATGTGGTGAAAAAAGTTGTAGGACGTGGGCTAGAGAGCTTGACCTGAAATCTAAATGTGGAAAGAGATGAAGAGAGTTCTAAGGAGGAGATTTGTTCTAGAATACTATGAATAAGATACTTTCCGACAACTCCAAGACTTAAGATAAGGCCAAGATCAATGGACGAGTACGTTCAAGAGTTCCCATTACTAATGATTTGGTGTGATGTCAATGAACCTGAGGCCCAAACTATAGCACTGTTCATTTCGGGGCCTATAACTGAAGTTGGCAATATAGTAGAGTTATAGAGGTTTAGGACTCTAGATAAAGCCATACAAGTAACATAGAGGGTCAAAAGGCAGAGGTGGAGCTAGATTAACCAAATGCGGAGCAGCCAATTAGGCTTGCCGAACAAGAGTGGTATGCCGAGCCGACTTGGGAGTGACTGTAAGACCCATAATCAGCTACTCAAAGTTTGACTTATAGAATTTAGGACGATCGGCTAAAAAATCAAATCAAGCCTAAATTATCAAATAAAGTTAGAAAAATTAGTAAAAGTGATTCCATAAGTTCGAATTTAAGAAAATAAGTAATAAAATAAAAGAATATAAAATTTTCAAATTTTAAGTATATTATTCGTTATTTATCAAAAATGCATAAAATGCATTTCGATAACTAACGAATCGCTAGAGATAAATTATATGTATACTAAAAATCATAGAATGACTTAAATAATATTTATTTGTACTATATAAAAATACGCATAATTACTTAAAATACACGAAATGTGCTAAAATAATGCTAAATAATTAAAGAAAATTCATAATTAATTAAGGAAAAATAAAGAAAAATCATAAAAAAAAGAAATGATCTAGATTTGGGTCGTGGCAGTTGGGGAAAAGAAGAAAAAATTCAGTCAATTAAATTAGAACAACACAAAAAGCAAATTGGAAGAAGATAAGACAATTGTCTAATCAAATTAATGCACAATAATCTCCTAAGACCTCTATAAATACCCCAAATTTTTCAAAAGCTCATTTTGGATGTCTGGAATTGTAAAAAATTAGAGAGAGGTGAAATTGAGAGGAAATTAGGGTTTTTACAAAAAAATACAAAAAACTGTGTAATTAGGGTTTCTAAGGATAACCAACACCTAACAAGCACCTGGGAGTGGACTGCTACCACCACTAAACGGTGGTGGCAGCATACAGACCGACTAACAAGTCCACGGCTAGTGGTGGTGGCTAGAGCTATCCATATAGGTGAGTCCGATTTCCAACCTAATTTTGTTTAATTTTGTAAAATATTAAATATTCTTAGAAAATTATGAAATTTGGTATTCTGAGGTTTTTAAGTATGTAGATTTAGGGAAAATTTTTATTTTGATGATTTTGTGTTTAGAAATATACTGTCCTTAAGAAACCATGCAAACCCAAGCTTTGTTCGAATTAGAAATAAATTACTTAGAAGTATAGTTTTGTGCCTAAAATTTTTGTGTAGACTACTTAGGTGATATCTAATAGTGCTAAAAAGCATTTTTTTAAAAATTAATTTTTGAAATTTTTAGATAATTTTTAAGCCTTAAAATGTTGCCTAAAATGGGTGATTTAGGGCTAATTAAGTAATTAAATGGTTAATTACTGATTTAGTGCATAATTATATGTTTTAAGTTGTTGAAATCTGATGAAGTATGGTACTTGTAGCATTTAGGGTGTTAGATATAATTAATAAGGTAATTATATAGTAAATAAGTAATATAAAAAAATAGTAAATTTTAAGTTAAATTGTAAATTAGGGTAATTAGGTGTAAAATTTGATTTGGGATGAATTTAGACATTTTGAAATGTTTATTGATGTTGGGAGATGGTAATTAGAGATATAAATATTAGATGTGTATTATGTACATAATAGGTGATAATACATAATATGCAATTATTGGAAATATAATAAATAGAAGATATTAGAATAAAAAATTCATATTATATAAATAATAAGATTATATAATAAATTTGATGAAAAACTTAAATTTAAGTAATTATATGAAGAATGTAAAAATTTCTTATATCGAGAGTAAATTCGATACACTAGTAAAGATTTAAGTGTATTGGGTAGAATAAAATACTGAATAGGGATAATTATGGTATTTGGGATATCCACAGATAATGCAATTAATTTCACATTATGAGTTGAAACGAGTTTCTAGGGTTCATGTATAAAATGGTACTTAGAAATTGAACTAGAATCTAATTTAGAAATTGATGTGAAAATTAAACCCGAACCTAGTCCCGAACCCAGAATAATTGTAAAAGATTTGAGAACCTAGATAATTGGACATATTAAACCCTAAACCAAAGATAATAATAAGTGTTATAGGATGAAAACTAATCTATAATAGTTATATGAAAACTGAAACAACGTTGATATTATAGAGATGATCGGCAATGGCTTAAGCGAGTCAGACCTCAAATGAGCAAGCGAGGAGTCCAAGTAACTTGAGATTAATATAGTGTTGTATTTTGGAGGCTTGAAATTGTACTTGATTATACTTATTCTGAGCTAATGATATGATTTTGATTTGTCGCTTGGCTTGTATTGTATAATTTGTATGAAATGATTGATCACCCTAAATTGGACCTAGTCAAATATACGACCTGTAAACATAAATCAGACCTGCATAGCAACCCATTAGGGGAAACCTAGGATTCTTCAGCCAAATACTGACCCCTTCAGATGGGATAGCACTAGATAGCATAATTGGTCCCTTCTTCATCCTTAATCAAACTAAGTGACAGGTGAGAAGGTTACGGTAAGGGTGAAGTCAATGGTTTGAAGGTAGTCGCGGGAGGAGTAGTGTCTCCATTGCATAAGCTTAGGTTTGGTCGTGAGTTGTTGCAACCTGGATTAGAGCCGACGCAATTTCTCTAATTTCATGACAGGTCGGACAATGTTGTACGATGACATTTTCTTGAACATGCATTGCACCTAATAATTTGGTTGATAACCTTGTTTGTGTTTATGGTATAGTTTTAAGTCTCCATCTAAACTTACTGAGCTGTGGTTGCTTACATCCCTATAGCCGTTGTTGTAGGTGCTAGTGATGAAGTGGCCTATAATCACCTTGATGCTAACAATTGCGAGATACTGGGGAGTGAGGATGTAAAATGAAGACCAAATACACTCTCTAATTAGATTTATTTTAAAGCTTTTGGCAATCGTTTACAAATTACTCAATTAAATTGTGACTAGATCACTTAATCTTGTAGGATACTTAGATTATTTTAATACAAGTATGTACTTTTCTTAAGTTCATAAATAAATAACTTTTTTTTTAAATTATGAACTGTTTAATTCAAAGGGGTTAGTTGTGGACGCTTTGTGTAAATCAGGTTTAAGATAGCGGCTGTATGGCTAGCTTCTATTTTAGAATGGTTTGTATGGCGGGACTATTACGACTTTATTGCTTCAAGGCGTGATAGCGACCAAGCTCAAAACAGTTCTAAAGTGAACCATTAAGGATAGGTACTGAGCCAACTTGATGATAACCGGGCAAGGGCAAGGCCAAGGAGCCTAAGATCTAGAGGGACCAAGTTTAGAGCTTTAGGAGGAAGACTCGAGAGATTAAGTGTTTCAAATGTCTTGGCTATGGACACATAGCTAGTTAGTGTCCAAACCGATGTATCATGACCCTCAAGAGAGATAAGCCCCAATTTAAAGTGGAGAGTGCTAGTGAAGGAGAGGATGACGAGAGACTCAATCAAGTGTTAGAAGGATTTCAAGAAGATCCTGATGCCATGACCTACCCCACTTGAAGTAGGAGCCGAATATTGCTTTGTCGTACGATGGACTCTCAATACCTTTATGTCTGACGATAACGAGTAGAGGGAGAAACTCTTCCATATGAATTGTCGAGTGAATGGCAAGCTCTATGCATTAATCATTGATAGAGGAAGCCGTACCGATATCATAGCACAAGGAGTATTTAAGGCCTTAAAGTTGCCAACCTACCCATACCCTAAGCCGTACAAGATTCATTGGTTGAATGAGAAGGGAGGCTTATTCGTTATCAAGCAAGTTAGAGTACCCATTACTATTGGTGACAAATATAAGAATAAGGTGTCTTGCAATGTCCTACCTATGTACACTTTACACATATTGTTGTGCTGACCCTAGCTATTTGATTTGAGAGTATTGCATGATGGGTATAAGAATATCTATAAGTTCCAAAAGGATGAGATGAAGGCTATATTGACCCTAATGAGCCCTACAGAAGTACATGAGTTGTAAGAGAAGATTACTCGATCATTGTAGCGGAAGTCTCTAATGATTTCCCAAGTACAATTTTCCTAAGATGTTAAGGTAGAAGAGTGTGTACTCCTATTAGTAAAGAAGCTTTTAGAATTGAGAGAAGCTAGGGGCTTACTTGTTGAGGTACAAATATTATTATAAGAGTATGTCGACCTCTTTCTAGCTAAGATGCTAAGTGATTTACCACTAGTAAGAAGCATTCAGAATTGCACTAATACTGTGGCTGGTGCACTCTCTTGTTGACATGTTCTTATTACAACTTTACAAGCTAGGATACTTAGATTTGGCATTATATCTTATCAGTATGAGCTTGATTCGTATTTTGGGCCCTTAGTAGATAAGTGTAATATTAGAGGAGTCATGGATGGGTTTTATTTGAGCTAAGGGTTTCTAATGAAGGGTAAGCAAGTTTATATGTTAAGTGGTTTTGCTTAGGAATTACTTATCCAAGAATCCCATGTTTGAGGCTTAGCTAGCCACTTCAGTCAAAAGAAAACAGCCAAGTTGCTGAAAGAACACTTTTATTAGCCAAGGATGATAAAGGATGTGTGCTGAGTCCTTGAGAGATGTGACGTGTATAAACATGCAAAGGATAGAAATGAGCTGTATGGAGAGTACATAACCCTTCCTATGCTTGAATGGCCATGGACAGATCTAAGCATGAATTTCATACTTGGCCTACCTAGAACACCGATAAGACATGGTTTTATTATGGTAGTGGTCAATCAGTTCAGCAAGATGAGCTACTTGATTCCATGCTACAAAACCAATGATGCTTTATTTGTTACTAACCTTTTTTTATAGGAGATCGTACAGCTGCATGGAGTACTAAGGAGTATTATGTCCGATTGTGATTCGAAGTTTACAAGCTTCTTTTGGAGAGCCCTATGGAAGAAGCTCAACATTAAGCTCATGTTTAGCACTTCTTGCACTCGCAGACAGACGACCAAACAAATGCTGTGAATAGAACGGTCAATAACCTCCTTTGAGCTGCTATTGGGAAGAATCTACATGATTGGGATATATGCTTGCACATCATTGAGTTTGCCTTCAACAGCTTAACTTACAGCTCGATAGGAAGGTCACCATTTGAGGATGTCTATGAACTTAACCTGAACTGATACGGTTATTCGCTTAACCTCCTAAGGAGAAAGTCAATGCAGCCTGCAACGCATCAAGGAGTTCTAGAAATTACATTAGAAGGTTGCCAAGCAATTAGCTAAGACTGTAGCTCGATAGAATGAATAGGGAAGCCGAGGAAAGAGGCAAGTCATTTATTGTTACATCCCGGCATAGCACAGGATGTACCATCACATAGGAATACCTGTTTATACTTAACACAAGTTCTATTTATAACAAAAGAATACTACAACAAAGTTTAGCTTAACACCTATTTATACAAAAGATTACATTTGACAAACTTAACCAAACTAAAAATACAGTACTTTATATATATACATAGATCATTTATAGAACTAAGAACAAGATACAATAAAACTTCTTTAAAAGTGGTTGACTTTGTCTTATGCACTCTCAAAAGACTTCTTCCCTTAACTGATGCTACCTCATTAGTTCTCTTCATAACCTGAGGATATATAAGCATCCCTTTAGCTCTTTGTGAGCTAAGTGATAGCGGATAAAACAAAACATAGAATGCACATACACCCGTTCACGAAGATCAATACTATAAGACATTCAATCTCGTAACTTGAGTTATCAATACAAACTATTTATGTAGAAAATCTATGCGATGCTTATGCACGTGGCATGCATCAGTACTGATATCCTATACTTTTCCAATTCTTCATTTGGTTAGTCGACATATTCGAGCATTTAGATACAACATCTAAGAACCTAGGGCAATAAGGAGCTGCTTAGGAGTAAAACCCCCAACAAAAACCACCCTCTGTGGTTTGAAATTCCAATATGTAGTTAGTCACTCAATGTGGCCAGAATAAGTTGACCAATGCATTCTATATGTCTCAAAGCTAACTCAACAGTTCTCAAGCTTTTCAAAAACTCAACCCATAAGTCCTTTTGTGTCATGCCATGAATGCAATAAACAGCACAGTAACCTAGTATTAGGTACGAATCTCAAGTTCTACGTTATAAACAATTCAACTATCTCAACTTCAACTTTGTTTCTCAGCTTTATATTACATTTCTTTGCATAGGGCTCGCTTGGGTAAATATCCTAAAGACCAGTTCAATTTCCAAGTTTCCAAAACAGAAATACATATTGATGAATTAGTCATACACAAAGAAACATTTCACTTTTTCAACACACATTCAACAGAATCAAGCATCCAATCAATCCAGCATGTCATTGCAATTCATATCACAACTAACTCTAAGTTAAGTAAACATAGGTCTACTTGCACAAAAATAGAAATATTTACTTACTCGAGCTCGACAGTAGTGTAAAATCCTAAGCTTCACAATGTGATCGTTCCTCACCTATCACACTTAGAAAAATATATACAGACTCCAAGTCAACTACTAGGTCAATACTAAGTTTTTGTGCATTTTCGCTATTGCGCTTCCAAGCTTAATCTAATTGTATCTTATTCGTTTCTTATCCGATTTTAGTAAACTTTATATCATTACGATCATAATTCTAAGTACTATTAAGATATCTTAAGAATCATAACTAACCAATATTTCTAAATATCCAAAAATACCCTTTCGTGTTACCGATTCGACCGTATGTTATTATAACCTCGTAATTAACTCAATTAAATCTTAAATCTAAATTAAAAGTAAAAAATTACCCATTCCCTAAGCTGGTCAGCGTTTATTATGTACTTCAAGAGACTAATCCTTTGCATATTTAACAAATATCACATTAGTACTAATTACTACATCATGTATTAAGCTAATATATAGGTTTATATTATGAAAATACACAATAAATAGTATATGAGCCCGATTCATTCCACGAAAAATCCTATAGACTCACAAAAATATGTAGTTTAATTATTGACCATGAATTATACTAAAATAACTATTATGTATTTTTATGAAAATAGCGATTTTAACTCAAAATTAGCGAAAATTAAGCGAACAAGTGAATTTAATCACAAGATAAAATTCAAGTGTCCCAAACATCATTATGAACATGTAGAAATTATAATATATAGGGCTCATACTTTGATTTTGTTAAAAACTAATTAATTCACTAAAACAGCGAAATTAGTAGTTTTATCCAAAATAATTACAATAAATAGTAACCATAATTATTTTCAAAAATTATTGTAACTAAAATTAAATATATGTATTGAGTATGTCACGTACAAATTTTCAACTTGAGAGAACATCATTTACTATTTTTAAAATTTAATTCAATTTTCGTCTAAATAGAGCCATTTCTTAAGGACCTTATATTTCAAATAATTATTTCGCTAAAATAAAATTATTAAATTATTATACACATAAAATAACTCTAGAAAATCAAGTTTCATAATTAAATAATATCATTTGCTATTTTTAGAAAAATTACAAAGTTTCAACCGAAATTTAGTTCACTTGAACCGGCCGCCTCCGGCCACTCTTCGACCACCCAACCTTGTTAGAATACCCCCTCTAGTGGTGCTTTTCTTGACTACAAAAGGCTACCACAACTGGATACCAATAGCTTATTGAATCAACTTGATCATTTTTCGTGCTTTATTTTTGCTCTAATTTGCTTTTTTTTTTTTTAATTTGTTGCGAAATTTTTTTGAGTGATTTTCTATTTTTTCTAGAGTTCCAAAATGTTGTCTTTAAAGTGTACAAGGCCTATTTATATTTTCTAATTTGATAAGAATTTATAAAAATTAGACTTGTGACTTACACATGTCATTTTTTTGGATTTTCAATGCATAAGGTGTCATTTCCTCATTTCTTTGCTTTTGACTCATCATTTAATTTAATTCTAAGCTGCCACATAGATATGATGACTAATCCTTGCATTTTTTATTAACTTTTCAATTTTTTATATTAATTTACCTTATTTAAATAATAATTTCTTATTATATATGTGTATTTAATTCAAATAATGCATGTTCTATGTTAATACATGTATAATTTAACTTCATTTATTATTTTCATAAGTTAAATAACTTATCTCTAATATTCCATTATATCTAAATGCTCGAATTTCATATTTTTTATATTTATCAGCTTTAGAGATAAATTGACGTTTTCTTTAATTAATATTTTTATATAACTTATTTTGAGAAATTGACTTTACTTGAATAACTTCATCTAACTTTTCTAACCTTATTGTAAAGTTTGAAATTAAATTGATATCTTAGACTAGCGCCCTCAATTTAGGAGCTTAGATCCTAGGATAATCGTATAGGCTTGAAATCTAGGGTATTACATTTACAACCTAGGAGACCTTATCTACCTTAGCAAGGAGTGTTTTCCAGAAAAGAGGACGAGTAAGTTATCCCTCAGGTCGAATGGACCTTTTAAGATCCTTTAGCTTGTTAATGACAATACCTACGAGCTTAAGCTACCAGAAGGATACAAAGAAACTCTTGCTTTCAATATTGTCAACTTGACACCCCATGTACTGAAAGTAGAAGAACAAGATTTGACAAAAAATCTTCAACAACCCTAAGGAATTGATGGATTACCGACCTTTAGACCCCTTACTTACGCTAGTCTCTAAGGCCTTCAATCTCTTGCTAAAAAAATTCTCTCTTGTTAATCTCCTAAGGACGAGACATAGTATATAGAAGAACTGTTAGTGGACTCCTTGAGAACCCAATCCTTATGCAAACGGCAACCACTCATGTGTCGAAGCTGAGGTCAAATCACACTAAGCTCTACTCCAACTTGCAAGAATTTCATGTGCTAAAGCCAACCAATCAAGTGCCGAAGCTAAGGCCCCTACACGTCGGGTCATTCTCTTTTAGCTTACTAAACAACAACATCCCTTATTCGCTTTGGCAATTACAGATACTAACCCATCTGCAGCCACCACATCTTGAACCCAGCTCAGTTACTACGCCTTAAGATTCCCTAGTACAAAGTCGTTGACAAGCTGCTACCCATACATTACTTTTTCTAACATTGTACTATTATTTCTTTTTGTCATTTGTCTTATTTATCCCTTATGTACGTACTAAGAATCCCTTTCTTCTTTATTCTTTTTTGTAATTTTCCTTATTTATAATGTTGTCCTAGGGACTTATTATAAATAGTCCCTTTTTTCTAAAGCTAAAATATCTTACATTCCTCTTAGATATTGAATGTACTTGTTCTTGTGAGATATTCCTCTTCGAGTATAATCTCTTTACACTCTTATCTAATTTTGTTGAGTAACTTGAGATTAGTAGTAGGTGGACCTTGATATTAGCTTATGTGTCACATTAAGCAAAGTGTTGAGTCTTGTTGTGGTTGTTGGTGGGTCATATCCTCTAAGTAACTTCACATAAGCTACTATGTTACATTTTTTTTATCATTCCATTTTAGTTTTCTTTGATATCTTGAAGGACCCATTTGGTTCCCATTCCCTACGGTAAGTCTTAGTAATTATTGAGCTCCTAGGCACATCAATTAATCAACACAAAAAGCATCACTAGGAACTCATAATAATGATATTGTATTCTGAAGGTCATCTTAGGAACATCTTCAAGCTTAATTCTCAATTGATGGTATCTAGATCTCAAATTAATTCTTAAAAAGACTCTAGCATCTCTCAATTAATCAAATAGGTTGTCTACTGAGCTAGTGGATACTTATTCTTGATATTTACATTGTTCAAGTCTTGGTAATCTATTCACAGCCTTATAAACCCATCTTTCTTCTTCACAAATAACACTGGTACCCCCCATGGGGACATACTAGGTCTAATAAAGCCTTAATTAAGTAGTTCTTGTAGCTGCCTTTTCAACTCCTTGAGTTCCACTAGAGCCATTCTATAGGGAGCTTTAAATATGGGTTCTACACCTAGCAACAGGTTGATGACAAAATCAATCTCCCTTTGGGATGATAAACTTGGAAGCTTGTCAAGAAAAACATTTGGAAATTCATTAACCACTCGGATTTCCTCAATTTGTGGCTTTTCCTTATTTGCTTCAATCGTGCTTAATTTGACCTCCATCCATGTTTAAACTCCCTTATCTGAAATCAGCTCAAGTGAATACATCTCTCCTAACTTAGTGATGGTTGATTCTCACTTAAAAATAGCTTTTGTTCCATCTAAGGTTTCAAATTCCACTTCCTTACTTTGACAATCCACTTTAGCTTTCACGGTTGACATTTAACTCATACTTAGAATGACCTCATACTTGATCATTTCAATCACTATCATGTCAACATGGGACTTACCATCCTAGATTCTCAAAGGGCACTTCTTTACCACTTCTCAAGTCATTACCAAGTGTCTTGATTTCAAAACTGGACTTTGTAGCTAGTACTTGTAACTCCCCTTGATTGGTAATCTTAGGTGTTATAAAGGAGTATGTCGCTCTAGTATCAAACAACGTAGACACAAGTAAGCTAAGGACATAAATATTCCTTACAATAAGTTTAGTGTCAACGGTATCTCCCTTCTCGAAAATAATAGCATCCTCATCAACTCCATCATCCACATAATCCTACTCGCCCTCCAAATTATAAATCCTAGCATGTGCGGGTGCGCTTGGTCATACTTATGTAGGTCTCGGTCCTTTTAACTGTCTTTGAACCATTAGGTGACTAGGGAGAGCTACAGGACAAGTTGGTTGAATGGCTGGAGAAGTCATCATCTGTAAACAATTAGGAGCAATGTTCTTCATTTTCTTAGACACAAAACAAGTCATGCTGACTCTCTTAAGACACTCGACTATGCGATGATTGCCCTCACCATACAGGAAACATCTATGTTGAAGCTACGGACATTCTCTTAGGTAGTTTCCTCCTTTACACTTCCAATACCTCACTACACTAGAACCTGAAACAGTTAGCCTCAATGTACAACTATGAATCTGCATGATCTTTTTCCCTTTCTTAGTGAAACTAGGTGTAAACCTCGTACTTTTATGATTACAAATTGAGCATGTAATTTAGGGTGTCGGTGAAACTAACTCAATTGACCTAATAATTTATGAGTAGGCTTGAGACATTAGTTGAGGAGACCCTGTGGACTTAGATTTTGAAAAATAATAATAAAATAACACTAATATAGCTCAAATAGTGTAATTTAACTATATTACTTATTATTTATCATAATCGTATATAATAGGCTCCATAAGTTCGAAAATTTTTAGAGATAGGTTATATACATAATAAAATTATTATGTAGCATAAAATAACATGTACAATATATATGTATGTATTGTATGTAATTTTTAAGTATATACATATATCCGTAAAAAATTAAAATACCCAAATCATAGCTTTTTAAGCTAAATAAATTCATTAAAATAAAAAAAAATTTAAAAACACTTAGGGGCAATTTGGAATATTCTAATTCAGGCGTGGCATGATCATAGACAGGTGTTAGTAACTTAAGTAAGCTTAATATGCTAATTTCCTTAGTATAAAAGGCCAAATTTTGGAAGAGAGAGAAGGATAATTCATTCGAACACCCTAAATTGCTCTAAAAAATCTGGAAACACTCTCTAATAATTCACACATACAATTAAGGATTTGGGAAAATTCAGTATAAGGTTTGGTGATTGAAGAATCAAATTAAGAAAAATATACAAGAATTAGTGTGTAAACTAGGATTTGAGGTATTCGGGTACCTAAGGAGTAACTAGGAGTTGACCACTACCAGTACCAGTACCACTACCTGAACCAACACTAGGTGCTTGGCTATGCCAAAAAGGTGGAGGCCATTAGAGGTGGCTGGAGCTCCATTTTCTAGTAAGGCCCCAATTTTTGTTTGATTTTGCATAAATTCTTAAAAATATTAAATGTTCCTAGAAAATTTTGAAAAAAAAAAATTATTATTACATATTTCCATATGTAGAATCTAGGAAAAATGCTATTTGTACAAATTTAGTAGCTATAGTATATGTTCTTAAAAAATTGATGAAATCGAATAATTTTCGTTATTGAAATAAGTATGTCTAACGACGTAGTTTCTACTCTAAAATTTTTCTATAAACTACTCTACAATTATACTAAATTGCTATGAAGAGATTTTTGCAAAATCATTTTCTATATTTTTATTGAATTTTTGTGCTTAAAATTGTGATTATTAGCTAAAATTAATATATTTTCTTAAAAGACTTTACTTGGATTATGTATTCAATCATTTGGAGGAGTGTTTATATCATATTGGATATGTAGAACTAAGCTTTAAGGTCAGAAGTTATAGAAATCCATGAATTTGTTATCACAATGGGTAGTTTAATAGATTATGGTTAATAAAATGCACTAAAATAATGAATAGAACTTGATATATGTAAAATTGTGAAGTAATTAAGTTGGATATTGGTGAATAGAGATCATTCTTGGTTGATCTTCACTGAAATTAGCAGAAAAGAGCATAAATTTTAAAGTTATAGTGAATTTGGTATAATTAGAGGCAAATTTAGATGATTCAAGATTCGTACTATATTAGGAAATTTTCTTGGGGGCAAAATCAAAGGTAGGTTAAAGTAAAATATAGATCCCCTACATTACTAATGCTAAATCAAAGGATAATTTTCTAAAACTATAGGGTTAGCTAAAATCAAAGGATGCTGTGACTTAATATGACTTATGGGTTTACTAAATTACTTAAGTAATCTTAACATGTGAGTGAATGTAACCTATAAAACTAGTATCAAAACAACTAAAAACCTACAAAATGTATTACTTACTACTAATCCAAGGATCGAACATGGGATTAATATAATTTATTGTATACGTATAGGAACAATTGAAGACCATCAAAGTAATGGTCAAGTTTAGCAAACTTGTGAAGTACAAGTAAGTTGGGATCCATGTGTTGCAGCATGTTAGAGTACTATATTAGAGTACTTGGAGACTTATGAGTATATTTGGTTATGCTTGTAATCTAGTTAAATGTGCGCATGATTTGTGTGTGATTGTTTTATTTGAATCATGGACTTGGAATGCTACTTTACATAGTAATGTATGAATTACTTTGTCTTACAAACAACCCACTAGGGGACGATTAGGTATGTTAGACCAAATATCGAACCCTTCGATGGGTATTACTGAAATGGTTTTTTCTCCACTCTTAGTTGAATTAAGTTATAAGAGAGGAGGTTGTGACAAGGTTGGAGAGCCATGGTTTAAGGGAAATCTTACGAGGAGAGTGTTTTTCATTGCATAAGTTTAGGTTTAGTCTGATTTGAATCGTATTGAAACTCTTCAATTCGAATTAAAGGGGATGAAATTTCTTTAAGCTCATAATGGACCAGATAACAAATTCTTGAAAACCATGTTTTTGTTTGGTGTACTCTTTTGTCTCTATCTTGCTCACTGAGCTAGTTATGCTCATATTTCTATAGACTCTTTTATTACTAAGTAAGGGTTAAGGATGTAGAGATATAACCATCCATGACTAGTGTTCATTGGGTTAGGAGAGTAAGAGACTAGAAGACTTATTGGATGTGGACTTTTGGCTTTTCTTTTGGTTTTAAGGGAACTAATTAAGAATCCTTAGGATGCCCATTAGTTTCCTATCATATTGTAAATAAACTTTAAGACCTACAGCTTTTGGTAAACTCTTAATGTGAAGTAGAACACTAGACTTGTAAAAACTATGTAAACACTACTATATTATGAAAATTGAACTATACGTTGTCTTGAGCAAGTATTTCGAAAGACTTTACCATAGGTTTTGTTAATGACAAGTGTTAGAGTGGATACTTCAAGTTAGTTAAGTAGTATACCCTTATGTAGGCTATATTTATGATAGCAGTTGTGAGGTCAATTTCTATCTTAAGTTAGTTTACACGATGGGACTATTATAACTTTTCTTGCTCAAGGTATGACATTGGGTCCCTTAAAAGGCTTCTTCCTAAAAATGCTCACCTTGGGCCTCTCACTTTTATCCTTAGAATCTTTGGTGCTCTTAATGGCCTCCTTGACATCCTTAGGTCAAAACTCATGTACTTGATGCCTAGTCTTAGAATCCAACCCTCTGATAAAGACTTGTGTCCTCAATTTGTCAATTACCTGGATATCTTTATCATCAAATTGTAGCAACCTATTAAACTCTAATTCATACTAATCTAACATACAATTCTCCTTCTGAATTGAAAGAAAAGCATCATTGTATTGCATCTCAGTGTATTTAGAAAATAATTGGTAATAAACTCCCTCTTGAACACTCCCCAGGTGATCAATCCTATCACCATTCTCCTCTTAGACTCTCATCAAGTCTTGGCATGAAGCTTCAACATATAAGTACCATATGTGACTTGTAGATAGGGTGTGATCTCAAATGCATCAAATGTCCACTCAATTTACATGAGCCAATCCTTTGCCTCTTTATGGTGGCCTGCTACTCTATCAAAATACCTAGTGTACTTAATAAACTCTATAGGAGCCAAGTATACTTATTTAACTGGAGGTAGTGGTGGCACTAACACCTCCTTAATTGATATAGGAGGCGAAACGGGAGCTGTCCTTCTCACAGAAGGCTCTCAACGTCTCCTGTACTGCGACTAAGACCTGTCCTCTACACTCTCTCTATGGAACTTGCACAGGTAGATCTACTAAGGGATTGCGCTTCAATGGGGTCTTCCTCGACCTTGCTTATTCTTAATGCCAAAAACAACTCAAGTAAGCCTTAAGCAGATAAAACTTTCAACTTCCAAGTTCACAACAATATCATATTAAAGTAAACCACAAATTGAGCAAAAGAAAAGCCATCCATTTCATTAATTTCAACAACATGAGGTTACATTAAGAGGTGGTTACTTTTATACAGTCAATCCCCACTAGTACTATGTCTAAATACAACTAAGAATTCATCATAGGATTTCAAAGATACAAACTACAAATCAGTGCACAAAATCAAGACAAATACATCTAAAATTTGGTGACATCAGATAAGCTAATTGGTACATCTGTAGGCCAGATGTCAAACTAGCCCCAATACTCTTATCATCCTTAAAAGTACCAAATCATGAAAAACTAGAATCATCGAAATTGTCCCCATTGGAATCCATACTAGAATAGGTTGATAACTAATAGTAGTCATCAAGCTCTAATCAATCCTACTCCTTCGGATCTTCAATACTAAGTAGCGAAGGGTCAACTACTGGTTCATCCATCTCCATCCTATCCTTGCCATCACTTGGCTCTACTAGTTGATTTAGGGCATCATCTAGTGTGGCATGAGACATAAGCTTAAGAGGGTCCTCCTCTTAAGGTAGGTCTTAGTCAACTTCGTCCATCTCCATTAGAGTTAGGGCAGGAGACTCTGGAATCTGCTCCTTTGGCCGATCATCCTCATCGTTAAATGAAGCTAGAAACCCCATACTCTAGCTTCATCTCCTCCCAAAGTGCATCCACAACCCAATTAATGTTAACTCAAGTAAGGCTAGGTGGTCGCCTTTATGATCCCTGGCAAAAGTAACCTTGTGTCCGACCTGTCTCCACTCACTGAAAGCTAGTGCTAATGTTTGAAAAGCATTGTTAACCAAGAGGGCTACCTTTAAGGGTTGTCTAGAATGCCTCGCTTCCAGGACTCATGCACCAATACATGAATGAGCTCGGTATTTGAGTAGATTGGGTGCTAAAGATCCATCAATATCTCCTCATGTCTTAACCTCTAGTGGTCTATAAGCCTACCCCTCTACTAAGACAATACAGTGCTCAAGCTACGGGTTTCCCTAATCAAGGAAAGTCCTAGCAAAGTAGCAGAAGGTGACAGTGATAATCCAGAAGCATCTTTCCATCATCCATCTAAAATTCTAACGATTGCTTCATAAGAGTCTCATAATTTTCCTAGAGCACAAAAATTTCCTTAAGGTTAGGGTTTCATTAGTTTCTTAAGTTAAGAGTTTTCTTATACATCATTTAGCCTAAATTTACCTTTCTACAGCTCACTGGGTCGGTTTCCTATGTATAGCTAAGGTCGATTTTTATCCTTTTTTAACCTAGCCTTTGGTACCGCCTTAATACTATCATAACTCGAAGGGTAGCTAAGTTGTGATAGTATCGCCATGTACCATGGGAAGATCTGAGATCGGTGCCTCTATTGGTCAATAACCCTCAACATAGTACACAAGGCATCAATACAATCTCGGCTTCTACTGGGAGACCTATATTAAGTAATATCAAAGTATAAAAATATAGCTAAAACATTAAATTAAAAGCAACATAGTCTAAGGGGATGAATGTCCCTCGAATAAGTCATATAGACCATAATTGAAATAATTATTAGTCCATGCTACTAGAAGTCTTAAAAGATCAAGTAACTGCTAGAGAGTCCAAATATCACATAAATGTTCACTCATGCTCTCATCTTTCCTCTAACATCTCCAAAGCCATTGGAACTAACCTTGGGCATGTCACAACGCGACTCCAGCCATAGGTTATGCTGCAGTAACAACAAACTATAAGGGGGTAAGCTTTAATTGCTTAGTAAGTAACCTTCCTATCTTACCAATAAGAAATTTCCAAATAAGTTAATTAAGTACACATATGAAATGAAAACATCGTATATTGCCTATTGTTGACTATGTAAAGTATGGTTTTACACTCATTGTTGCTTGGGTTGGGAAGTATTTAAGCACGTTATGACCTGAGTCTCTATATCTAAATCCAATATCATTTCTCTTAGTAAACCCAAAGTGATGAACTATTAAACTTTGGTCCTCTCACCTAACCTTACCTTCATGGTCTATAGGGATTAGTCAAGTAAGTGTTCTTGTTGCACCCAAATCAAGATGAGCTCCTTTATCAGGATGGCCTGTAGATGAACTCTTTACATAGCCAGCTTAAACGCACTTTATTCTACATCAATACTAATCCTAATGCCGAGCTATTAATATAAACTTCTAAGGCTAACCTACCAAGCTTCAAGCTCCAATAACTAATTTCCTTTGTAGAAAAACACCTCGAATAGAGCTACAAACCTAACTATCTTACCTAATGGCTCGACTTCAACACGCATGTTCCCCAGAGTATGGATCCAACCATGACCACCCATTTGTCTTGATTTTTTGACAATTGTACTACATTCTCCTTATCGCCTCTTGTTGCAATTACCCCTTATAGCTTATATTAGGAATCTTTATTTCCATATTAACCTGTCTTGTAATTTCTTACACTTCAATGTTGTCTTAGGGAGTTATTATAAATAGTCCCTTTATCTTGTAGCTGCATCATAATATATTATCATTGTTAATGAATACTCTGTTTCCTTTGTTGTCTTTTAAGGAAACAAATACTCTTATCTAATCTTGTTAGCAGCTTAAGATTAGTGGTGAGTAGACCTTAGTTCTTTACTTTTGCATAATATCAAGTAGAGGCCTAAGTTGTGCATGTTCAACGATGAGTAATATCTAGTAGATAGCTTCACGAAGTTACTAGAATCTCAACCATCTATTCTTACCTTTTTTTTCAATATCTCGAAGGACTTATTATCCTATCCTATGGTAAGTATTAGTAATTCCTTAGCTCTTAGGCACATCATAATTTCCCTAATATTAGAGCTTGAGGTTAAGATCGTGAGCTGAAGTAGCTGTTTAGTTTGAATCCTCATGAGTGTTATAAGTGTCCTGTTTTACTCTACTTTCATTACTATGAAATAAAGTAGGCTATTAAGGTGTGGTACAAAGCAGTGTCTAGTAATGTTGTGTAGGGTCTCTTGTTAGATTGTATGGCTATTAGCTGTGTTATGAGTGTGCAAGGGAAGCTAGCTAATGTTGAAAGTGACGTACATAGGCATGGTTGTGTTGAGCAACAGACACTTTAAAGTATTGAGGAATAGATTCAGAACCTTACCACTATTGTAGCCAACTTAGCCGTGACCATATAAAAGTTTGTAGAAGCTCAACCTTATGGTAGAAATGTTGAATATGGCCGAGGTGCATGGGAGTAACCAAGGGAATTGGGTGCAAAAATTTGAGCTAATAATACTGTGAATGCCTCACCTTCTTGACTTATCTAAGCTAAAGGGTTCGTTTGATGAAGACTTAAGTTGGAAGAAGTCAAGGAAGAAGAGGAGGATGAACAATTTCATGAGTTTGATGAATGTGAAATTCGAGCCCCTAGAGGAATTGAGAACATTAAGGTATAGGTTCCAAGCATCTCTAGAACAAGAAGTGTTGATGAATATATGGACTGGGATGAAAACATTAAGAAGATATAATTATGAGGATGCAATGTGCAATTGAGTGGCTGCCTTGGAGTTTTCTGGTTATGTAGTCATGTAGTGGAAGAAGGTACAAGCTATACATCAACAAACCCGGTTGGAGATTAGGACTTTGAATGAGATGAAATGGGTCTTAAGTAATAGATTTGTTCTTGAGCATTACGAACAAGATATCTTCTAACATCCTTAGGAACATGAGTATGTCCAAGAATTTTGGCCATTGATGATTTAATATGATGTTGATGAACTGGAGTCTAGGGCTATTACTAGGTTCCCATGTGAACTACGACTTGAGATTGGGAGCATAATAGAAGTGTAGAGGATAGGGTCTTTAGATGAAGCCATGCATATCGCTTTAAGAGTTAAGCAATAAAGGCAAAATTAGCTTAACCGAGCACTAAGTAGCCAACTTAGAATGCTAAGCCGATTTGCTACTAGCAAGCTACCCTATAGTTTTGAGGTAAACTATCAAGCACCAAATCTAAGCTAACTTGATGATAGCTGAGGTAAAGCTCAAGTCGAAGAACTTTGCAAAGCTCAAGATAGAAGACAAAGGAGATTAAATGTTTCAAATGCCTTAGTTTTGGACATTTTGCTAATCAATGTCCAAACTGACATGTAATGACTATAAAAGGCAAGGAACCATATATCGAGGTGGGAGAGTGCAAGTGAAGGTAAGGAGGAAGTATTTGTTGAAAATTTGCTGGATGAGGTCTAAGAAGATCTTAAAGCCTTAATTGGACCCGAACCTAGATAGTACTTTAATATGGTCGTTGGAAGAATTCTTAGTTCCGTTGAGATAGATGAGAGTGAACAGAGGGAATATCTTTTCTACACTAACTATCACATGAATGGCAATCTATGTGCCTTGATCATTGATAGAGGGAGTTGTACTAATATGGTGGCACAAGAAGTGGTGAAGACCTGAAATTGCAGACTTGTTCTCACCCCTGACCTTATAAGATCCATTGGCCTAATGAGAAAGGTAAACTTCCTATCACTGAGTAGGTGAAAGTACTAATCACCATTAGGGATAGTTATAGGGATGAGGTACTATGTAACGTCCTTCCAATGAATGCTTCACACATACTTCTTGGTCGACCTTAGTTGCTTGACTTGAGGGTACTCCATGACAGATTCTAGAATACTTACATATTTTAAAAGAATGGTAAGAATGTTGTCCTTACCCCTATGAGCCCTAAGGAAGTTCAAGAATCATAAGTTAAGATCCCTAAGTCCTTACAAAAGAAATCCCTAATGATCTCCTGAGCTGAATTCTCTAAGATAGTCAAGTTGGAAGAATGTGTCTTCTTGTTGGTAAGAAGATTACTCAAGCTGAAGGAAGGCCGAGCCTTACCAACCGATGTGTAGTTCTTGCTTCAAGAGTTTGCTGATCTATTTCCTGATAAGTTACTTAAGGGGTTACCTTTTATCAAAGGCATTAAGCACTGTATTGATCTTTAACTTGGAGCAGTTCTACTAAACTAAGTGAATTATAGGCTCAATCTTGAGTAGTTTGTTGAGCTCAAGAAACAAGTTGATGAGCTAGTCAACCGTGAATATGTTAGAGAGAGCATAAGGCCCTATGTTATGCCAGCTGTTTTAATGTTGAAGAAGGGTGGCTCCTAGCAAATGTGTATAGACAGTTGAGCTATCAACAAGATAATTGTCAATTATAGATACCTAACACCTCGACTGGATGACATGTTGGATGAACTACATGGTGTTAAAATCTTTTCGAAGGTTGATCAGAAGAGCAATTACCACTAGATTCGAATGAGATAAGGTGATGAGTGGAAAACAACTTTCAAAACAAAGGAAGGTCTCCTTTAATGGTTAGCTATGTTGTTTAGGTTTACCAACACTCCAAACACTTTTATCTAGCTTATGAACCATATATTAAGAATGTTGATTAGTAAATGTGTAGTAATTTACTTCAATGATGCTTAAGTATAGAGTATCGACCTCCTTTCTCATGTCAAGCTCTTACGAGCTGTATTTGACATTCTTCGAGCTGAATACTTCTTTGGCAACTTGAAGAAATGTGTGTTTTACTAGAATAATGTCGTATTTCTAGGGTTTGTTGTGTTTGAAGGAGGAGTCCGAGTTTATTAGTCTAGTTTTAATTTATCAATGGTTTATTCGAAACTTCAGTACTTTAGTTGCACCATTGACCAAGTTGACCAAGAAGAACTCGATATTTAAGTGGTTGGAAAAGACTCAAAAGAGTTTTGAGGAGATAAAATCCAAGCTAACATCTGCTCCTATGCTTACATTGCTAGGCTTTGACAAAATCTTTGAGTTGGAAAGTGACACTTCATAAGTAAGCATAGGTGTCATTCTCATGAAAGAGCATCACCCTATCGCGTACTTAAGTGAGAAGCTCAATAGCGCTACACTGAACTATTCTATATATGATAAGGAATTCTATGCTCTTATTTGGGCTCTTCAAAATTGGTAGCATTACATGCCACCTCGAAAATTCATCATCTATATAGATCCTAAGTCCCTTAAGCATTTACGGGGTTAGTAAAAGCTCTCGTAATGTCATGCTAAGTAAGGAAGAGTTCTTTGAAACTTTTTGTTATGTGATCAAGTACAAGAAAGGAAGCTCTAATAGTGTAGTTGATGCTTAATCATGTCGGCATGTACTTATCACCACCTTCTAAGCTTGGATACTAGGATTTAGTACTTTACCTAATCAGTATAAATAAGATCCTTACTTTGGGCTCATAGTGGTCAAGTATAATTATGGAGGAGTTGTGGATGGGTTCTACTTGGACCAAAGTTTTCTTATGAAGGAGGGATGAGTGTGTGTGCTGAACAACTCAGCCAGAGAGCTACTAGTTTGGGAAGTTCATGTAAGAGGCCTAATTGGCCATTTTGGAGACAAGAGGACATATGAGCTACTAAAGGAACAATTCTATTAGCCAGGGATGATGAAGGATGTTCACAAGGTTCTTGAAAGGTGAGAGGTATGTAAGTGTGCAAAAAGTCGAAAAGAACCATATAGGGAATATACGTGCTTTCCTATACCAGAGCAACCCTAGATTGACCTAAGCATGGATATCATGCTTGAACTACCCTGAATAGCTCAGGAACATGACTCCATCATGGTAATGGTAGATCAATTTAGCAAGATGAGCCACTTCATTCCCTACCATAAAACTAATGATGTTTTATATATTATTAATCTCTTTTTACAGGAGATTTGTACGGCTCTAAGGTTCCAAGAAGCATTGTTTTAGATCGGGATACAAAGTTCACGAGCTTCTTTTGGTGAACCTTATGGAAGAAACTCAATACAAAATTATTGTCTAGCACTTCTTGCTACCCCCAGATAGATGGCCAAATTGAAGTTGTGAACCAAATAGTTGGTAGTCTACTACAAGCCATTATTGGGAAAAATTTGCATGATTGGGATCTATTGCTAAGATTGGATGGCACCTTCAATGTTCTTTGGAGAATTAACTATAATGCCTACAAACTGGAATTACCCGAAGGATATGAAGTATCATTAGCCTTCAATGTTGCGGACCTAACACCGTATATACTTAAGGATGAGGTAGAGCAAGATTTGAGGGCAAATCTTCAACAACCTTAAGGAGTTGATGGACTGTCAACCTTTGGTCCTCTCACTCAAGATTCCCTTTGTGGTCTATAGGGATTAGTCAAGCGATTGTTCTCGTTGCACCTAACTTAGGACGAGCTCCTTTATTAGGACAACCTATAGATGAATTCTTTACATAGCTAGCATAGATGTACTTTATTCTACATTAACACTAACCCCGATTCTGAGCCATTAATATAGACTTTCGAGGCTAACCTACTAAGGTCCAAGCTCCAATTATTAAGCATTGCAAAAAAAAAAATAAAAAAAAAAACAAGAAGCAGCATAGCTATTGACCTAATTATCCTACCCAATAGCTTGCTTTCAGCACACATCTTCCTAAAAGTATGGATCTAACTACGATGACCCACCTATCCTAATTTTCTAACAATCGTACCACATTCCCCTTTTGTCTTTTGTCGCAATTATCCCTTTTAACTTATATTAGGAATCTTTATTTCCATATTACCCTTTTTGGAATTTTCTTACACTTCAATGTTATCCTAAAGACTTATTATAAATAGTCTCTTTATCTTGTAGCCACAACATAATATATTATCACTATTAATGAATATTTTGTTTCCTTTGTGTTCTTGTAAGAAAATCAACTCTCTTATCTAATCTTTTTAGTAGCTTAAGGTTAGTGATGAGTAGACCTTAGTTCTTTACTTATGCATAATATTAAGTAAAGGCCTAAGTTATGTAGTGTTCGATGATGAGTAATATCCGGTAGATAGCTTCATGAAGCTACTAGAATCTTAACCATCCATTCTTACCTTTTCTTCGATATGTCGAATGACCCATTATCCAATTCTATGATAAGTCCTTGTGATAACTTAACTCTTAAGCACATAACAAAGCGGTGGATAAGGCTCAACCTCAAGTATAGGATGGCACTCCTTAGAGCCAATTAGAACCCAAAGGTGAAGGTAAAAACATGTCGCAAGAATAATTCATACGAATTAAATAATAACATAATCATATAATAATAAAATGGATTCATCATACATGATCTCCTACTCCATTGTGTAGCGTTGACACCCTTTTCATTAATGTAAAAGGATGTAATGCATGTCCAGTTTACTTATAGGTCTGATAATTATTAGTCCAGTTTATAGGTGGCCAACCAATATATATAGTAGACACTCTAGAGCCCTAATAATTAATGCAAAAACCAATCTTTATTTTGATATATTGCAATGTCTTAGCAAGCAATTACAATTAATACAAGCACACACAAGAATTCCCGACCCAAGTAGAACAATTTTCATCATATATATACTTAAATAATATTCTACACTGCAAGCAAATATAAGCTAAGACATGGATTGGTGTACTCATAAGTTATGATAGGGTCCACATCACTCGAAGATTACAATTGAAGTAAATAAGTATCCTACTTTATACTATGTATTTGCTTTTCTCGTTCTAGTTTTTATGTTTTTTCTACTTTCATATTTTGGCCATAACTTCTTCATTTAAAGTTCATTTTTAATGTTTTTACTATCAATTTTCATAGGTCTTGAGTGTTCTATCACATGGTAGGGTCCATTGGTTAAATTGTACATACAGTTTTTCAAATTGGGTTAATTATTCATGTTGATCAAAGATTCGGAATTGGTCCTTAAGGGTTTGGGGCCTGGGGTCAAGTTTTGGGTGTTGACCTTTCTTTTTGGTTTTTGGGCCTCTTTTTATGGATTTTAGATTAACTTTTTAGATTTAATTCCTAAGTTGTTTTATTAGGCCTCACACTTTTATTGGTCAAATTAGGCTTTTTTTTGCCTTATCTTTATGGTTACTTCAAGTTAGGCCCATAAAGGCCTTTTCAAATGTCTTATTGAGCTTATTGGGCTTTTGATTCACATCTTTGGGAAGTCATGAAGCTGCTGCTAGGTTGGGCTTTTGGGGGTTTATGGGCTTCGTTTTGGGTATTTTGATATATTTTAGGCTTAACTTTCATTTCAAGGCCCTAAGGCCACTTCCTTATGCTCTCTTAGTCCATAAATCTTATTAAGTATTTTAAATACTCTATTTTTATGATGTGTACAGATCTGGTCACTTTCTTTTATTCGTTCAATAATCAAGTTTTTATGGTCTAAATCACCATTTAAGCTTACTTAGGCTTCTAACTCAACATTAACCTACTAAACTTGGTTAATTAAGGGCTAATCTTAATTTATTACTAATTAATGACATGTTTGAGCTCTAAATCAAAAAGTTGTAGCTACTCCTTTTGTTGGTGGTGGTGTCCAAGCTAGTATCCTTTAAGGTTTTCATCTATCTTCTTTCAACTTCACATTTTAGGCATTGTTAACAAATCCTAACTAGATTTTTACTAAAGGAAATTAGTTTTTATCATCAAACAAGTACAGGTTGGTGAGATTACACACCTTACAAGTGGCGAAATGCTAAGGAGACAAGGGTTTAGGAGCTTTTCTTGGTTGTTTCCTACTATCATCCACTTATCACTTCACTTCTCTACATATTAGTGCTTTTAGTGAGCTACGTTTATGCATTATCCACACTTGTTCTTCATTATTCTACACTATAATCCTAAAATAAGTTCATACATATAAGTTGTAAGGTCCTAAAATGCAAGAAAAAAATCATGAATTTCAAGGAAAAAGAGGTGTGTAAACTTACTCAAACTAAGATGCAAAAGCCTTAGCTTTCCCTTAGCATGCTGTACATTTGGGTAAGGATTGAAGGGTAAGTTGTTGTCATTAGGGTAGTGGAGTGAGGGAGGAAAGTATGGTGGGTGGTGATGGTTGAGAAAAAGCGGGTGGCAGTGTGGTGTTGGTGGTGGTTGAGAGGGTGATTTTGAGGGGTGTTTAGGAGTTTGTTTTTAGAGAGGATTTGTTGAAACAAATAAGGGTAGAAATGAGAAAAATGAAAGGAAGAGGGAACGGGGTGGCTTGCATAACATAGGAGGGAAGGGGGATAAGGGTTTGGTTGATTTAGTTAGGGATACAATCCCCTTTGGTGTACCCTTGTACTTCTTCTCCTTTTTCACCAATTTAGGAAAGATCTCATCCCTTGAAGGACAAGTGTCCTTATGCACACATTAATATCTTTAACCACTTTTGTTTAATTACATTTATTCCTTTATTAATTAAGATGTAATGGATATTGGTTATAGGATTAAGGGGAGACTAGGTTAATTAAATGTAATTAGGTACAGTTAAGCAAACTAAGATTGGTTTATGGTTTGGTTCTATTTTATTACTTCATTTTAGTTGGTTGACCTATTTTGCTTGTTTATTCAGGGTTTCTTAGGATTTTTTGGTCTGCTTAGAGTTGTAGGGTCATATACACCATTGGAACTTAGGGTTTTTAGACTATTAGTGAAATCGGTTATATATAGCGAATGATTTTTACTATATGATTAGGGTTTCTCATTACACTAAGGTCTTTCGATCGTTCACTTAGGGTTTATTGATTTAATAGGATTTTTTATTGTTTTAGTGTTTCTTGCATATTTGGGTCAGTTTTACGCGTATACTTAAAGTTTTAGGGTTATACTTGCATTAAGGTTTCTAATCTTCTCATTTAGGGTTTTTGACTCATTGGTTACAATTTGCTCATTTTATTTGAAGTTTCTATCATTATATTTTATGCGATTCTAGGGATTATCCATTGACTCTCTTTATCAACTTTGCGTTCAAGTCCGAAAACCCATAAGGTTTACATGTATCCTATTATAAGGTACCGATCTCAAATTTTAGAAGCGTAACTTATCTTATAGCACCCTAAAAATACCTCATAACTTATACCTCATAAAACTTATAGAGTGTAGATATATTTTGGAATCAACAATTTTTTTTTTTATCTTTCCACGAATTTCAAATTTATATAATATTATAAAAGTAATCTATATGTGATATATCAAGTTTTTCCATATATAAACCTTATAAAATAGTAGTAAAACTAGTGGAACCTATTGTAAAACTTGTGATACTCAAAAAGTAACTTTTCTTATCTTTATCATTTCACGTTTATGTGATATTAAACAAAACCTATGCAATCACTAGAAAATTAGAACAATCATTTACAAAAATATAAATATATAATATAAATTGGAGACCAATTTATCTCTAACTTAATATCACATTTAAGGCATTTTTGCATTCATTAGCCTCTAAAGATAACTAATGACTTCTATTGAATTTAGAAGATAAAATACATACAACTGGGAAAAAAAAAATATAAGGTTATTTTTTATTTATTAATATGTATCATATTATTTAATAAATTTTACACAAAGGTATAGGTGACCCTTGTTTACATATTGTACGAGCCTCAAGGTTAGCACAACATCTAAAAGCATCATAGTTGCACCTCATACTATGAAAGCTGGTAATGGAAAATTGACACTCGAAACCTAATCTTTGACTTACAATATTTACTCACGATCTATCCGATTGAGTAGAGCATAGGTGGATGCCTTGTGCAAAAGGGTTATCCACTTATCTTTGCCAATAAATACACTTTTATTCAGGAAAAGATCTTTGTTTTTTTTTTTAATTTTTGTGCAAATATTCCCATTATACTTCCTTTAGAACTTATAAGTTATATAATCATATTTGTCAAGCATTCAACAAAAAGGAGACAATGGAAGTAAAACATATAAAAATCTAGAATCAATGTAATTTTATAACATCATGTAAAAAATAAAACTTGTTAAAATTCACAACTAAAAACGTACATGATATATATTTATACAATAAAAACGAACAGAAAAGTAAAAATCCCGTACATGAAAAAGTAAAAAGATTTTGAAACCACTTCTAAAGGTTGATTGAAGCAGATTGATATCTCACGCCATGATAGACAGAAACGTTTTTAAAGGAGGAGGAGAACAAGAAAGTCACACGCAACCTCAAACAATGACAATTTTATATTGTCATATATCTTTAAAAGATTGTGCTCGCAAAAATAGCTTTGAATAAGGGGTTTGCCATTTCTGTAAACACAATCTTGTTTAGACAGATCAGACAAACCCAGTCATGGTTTCCACTCTGCACACCAACCTTATTGTTAATCTACTTAGCTGTAGTTTATATAAATTAGAAGAGTGACAACAACTAGATCTAGGTAAGGATTGATTCCAAATTATGAACTGATCCGACCTAATAGTAGTTGGGCCGAATCACCTTAACGAATTGTCAGGTTTTGAGGGCCCAAGCAATTCTCCTAAGTGAAACTACTTAAACTGCTGGGCTATGAACCGCCAAGCTGACCTACTATTGAACCGGCAGGTCGCCTCAGTCAGTTCACCTCCTTAAAAGAAAAAAAAAAAAAGAGAAAGAAAAAAAAAGAGGCCATTAAGTTAGAAAAAGTAATTGGATAATATCTAGTAAGTCATTACATATCAAAACTATTTTATTTGCAATAATGAAAGAAAATTTTTTAAAAATAATATTATCAAACTAATGATAGATGACTAATCATAAGTTAATTATATATTAAGAATAGATAAAAAATTTAATTTCAGTTAATATAAGTTCTTTTTGTAAACCTTATCAAATATTAATAACTTGAATATAAGAAAAAAATAAAATTTGAGAAAACAAAATAAAAAAGTTGGAATTGCATTAAGTCGGAAATTAATAAAAAAAATTAAAAATTATTAATAAATTAGTACACTAAAAAAAATAAAAGATATTATATTATTAAAAATTATTAATGTATTTTAAATAAATTAATAAAATTAATAGAAAAAATTAAATATAAAAAAAAAACAAATTTAAAGGTTTTGAACCAGCTCTTAAACTGCTAAACCTAGTGAATCGGTTTAGAACCATCAACTTACAAGCTAATCACAATTCACCATGTCATCGATTAGTAAACCAACGATTCAGAATCGGTTTGAACCGATGCCCACATCCATCGACAACAACTTTTGAAGAGTTTCCCTTGTCTAAACCAAAATCCACTTGCTTAAAAGTAAAGAATTCTGTTAAAACTGTCTGATGCTCATCTCTCCCGTCCAACTCTCCGATAACTATATCTTTCTCTATCTAAAAAGCCTCAATATTTAAATATCAAATCTTCTTTATGTTCGCAGGTAAATTTTTTATAAGACTAGAATATATATATATATATATATATATATGAGAAAATCCGATTAAATCGGATTCCTTTCTTAATGAGAAATGTGGTAGGATTTGAAAGGAAGAAGTTAAGAAAGTCGGATCCATATCGAACTACAATCTATATCTATATATCGTAAGATATGATTTAACAATTAATATTATGAAAATACACTAATAATACAATAACAAGGTGGAATATAACAAATGATACTGCTTTCCAAATTGCAATTATAATATGATGATGTGATGTGATTTGATATCCATCTCTCCCTTCATCCAAATCTTTGACAACAATATCTTTCTCTATTTTTCTCTAAAAAGCCTCTCTATTTGAATAGGAAATCTTCTTAGGGTTTTATAATTATGTTTTGATAAGATTGGAATATATATATATATATATGTGAAATTGATAATGAGAAACGTGAAATTAAATTAGAGGATTTGAGGGGAAGAACTTAAGGAGGTTGGAACCATATTGGAGGAGTGAATTATAGTTTATTAATTGAGATTATATAAGATATAGAATCTTTGAACTTTATAATTTTGTTTTTATTTAGTATATTACGGAATCGTACATATAGGTATAGACTCAAATTGAATTTATAAAAAGTATGATGCAAGTAAAATTGATACTTGATTATTGATAAGGGCTAAAAAGTAGCTCGGTATCAAATTGTAAATATATCCTCAAATTTATTGGTTGATATATATCCTGAAGCCAGCTGGTGCCTTTAAAACCAACCCCAACATATATGCCTCCCAAAATGTCACTAAGGGCCTAAATTAGTTTTAGAAGCTTTAATAATAAAATAGAAGGTATGTAAATAATTTTCAAAAGTTATGAGATGTGGAGGTGCATTTGAGAGATTAGGGGTTTATTTACATTTGATCTATATGCTTGAGGGTTTTATTTGGATAAGGTGTTTAAGCGTATATTAGTAGTTACCCAAAACTGAAGATCATAATTCATAATCATGAAAATGGGATAAAGATGAAGAAGCAAGATTGAGAGAAATGAAATAATAATAAATGCGTTTTTTTTTTTTCCTGACCACATAATAAATGTGATCTTTAAGTTGAGTTTTTCGTTAAATAAATGAATAGGTACCTTCCACTTTATGTTTCAAAAGTCACTTTTTCTTTCCTGAATATAATAATATAGTGGCTTTTTGTTACAGAAATTCTATTATAACAGTTTATTTGAAAAATAAGTCTTGAAAAAAATAAATAAAAGAAGTGTTCCTAGGATCTTAGGGTAAGTTTCTCATAAAAAACGCTTCTTGTTTTAAAATAACAAAAGTAGGTGACACAGGATAGTAAGTTCTTGTTTCCCAACATAATGCACTTTAAGAAAAATAAAAATATTTTAATGAACAAAAAAGTGAAAAAATTTTCGAAAAATGATGGCAAATGAAAAAAAAAAAAAAAGGAAAGGAAGAGTTTTGAAAAGTGAACTACAAATTTTTAGGCATCCATATATATAAATAAAATGTTTTTTTCTTCATATTTGCATTTACATCATATTCATCTTATGGCCATTTTTAGAAAAACAAACCCCCTTCTATTTGATAGCGATTTTCACTTTAGATGTCCCTGAACCCAAAATATTTGATTGAGTAAAGACCGGTGTCTCTTTGTTAAAATTAACGCTCTAGTTGTTTTCAAATTTTTATTTTTTGACCCTTAGTTGGTGTCAAATCAAGTTTCATAAAAATATATATGTTTTTTGTTTTTTTGAAAAGAAAAGATATTTTCATTAGTTTCTGTCAAGTAACTTATATTAGGTGGGAAGAGAATAGTATAAAGTAAAATTAAAGAAAATGCAGATTTTGGAGAAATTCGACCGATTAGTTTTTATTCTTAATTAGTGCAAAAATATTTCCACTTTTGTTTATAGTAGGAGATCGTAAATGAAATTACGAGTTAAAATTATCTTAAATGTAAATGGTAATTGAAACATTGAGTTAGAACGATAAAAAAACGGTAAAAGGAGAGGGGAAAAAAAAATGAATGTAGTTTTTAATAACTTTTGAAATCGAATAATCAAAAATCAGTTCACTTCTCTTGCAATTTAAAGCGATTACATTTGGCAAAAGTTTGCGAACCAGAGCATAAAATGATATAACAGGATAGATACCATATGAGATGTTGCAACCGATGTGGCATGTTGTTACGATTTTAGGTTATTAGATTAGATAGAAATCAAGGATATGACCTCTCTCGTGAGGATTGGACTAGGATCCACTGTCTTGATGTGAACCTAAGTTATTCTGGAGTTCACCGCAATTAAGGATTGATAAGAGCAATAGATGAAGAAAATCTTTGTCAAAGTGGTTAAGATGATAATAGTCTTATTACAGAATGATAATAAGCCTAAGATATAAAGGAGTCGGGGGTATAAGGGCAAAATGGTTTAGGAAGTTACATAAAAACATGGAATTAAAGGTGCATCGATAAAACTTACAGTTCAAAGCTACGTTACATCTATGCATATAGTGAACCGGATTTGAAACTAATCCCGAATCACTGGTTTATAAGCCGATTCAATTGAACCGATGGTTTAAGGGTTGATTTCATGGCTCTTAAATAGTAGTTTTTTTTTTTCAAATTTCCTTAATTATTATAAATAATTTTTTTTCTTTTTTCGAATTTCTATCAATTATTATAAAAAATTCATGGTTTATTTATCTATTTTCTTTTTTTTTTTCAACTAAATCTAAAATTTTATATCGACGTGTCGTCTATAGTTACTTGTGAATTAAATTTCTCTCAATAATATAATACATTATATAGTATAGTTTGTTATATATTATATATGTAGTATATTACATCTAGTATAATATATACTTAATGTATATTATAGTATATTAATTATTATATATTAGAGATAATGTATACTTCTTTGATTATATTATATATATAGTGCATATGTATAGTAGATTATATTATATATATATATATATATATTCTTTTAAATTTCATGATCACCTAATCTCGAACTAATAGATCAATTACCAGTTCACGCCCGATTAATCCATTGGTTTTTGCATATTTAACTATCTAAACCTTAGGACCCAATGGATTAACAATCGAGTCATGTCAACCCATGACTAAATTGAACTGATTCAATAGTCCTACATATTGATTCATCGTTCGAAATTAACTTTTATATAAGTTTAGACTACATAGCCTACTACTGGAACAAGACCCTAAATACGTTATGTGGATTTATATGGAACACAGTGTTCATATGCCTGTAATGCTACCATTAAGACGGGGTGTCTTGAGCATTCTGTGGATTAAAGGGGTAATCGCTCTTCGGATAGCATCTAACCGGCATTCTAAGGCTAGGTTCCTAACTGCATTAATATTATGTTTGTACATACTTGGGGAGTTGGGGTCTTGTTGATTCATCATCAAATTTGGATTGTCTTAAGAATGCAAGGTGACAAGTCCTACACAATCCACTTAAGATTTAAAGGTATTGCTGGTATCATATACAATAGGATTATATAGTTACCCTATTCATAAGTAAATGTTTATTGAAGGAAAAAAAAAAAGCTTTTGGTTTTAATTCACGCAAGCATTACCATTAAGATTTCTTTAAAACCTAAGTTTCATATAAACATAAACACATTTGTTAAGCATTCAACAAAAAGAAAATAATGGAATGAAAACATATAAAAATCTACAAGTGTAATTTTATAATATCAAGCAAGAAATAAAAGACAGGAAAATTCACAACTAAAAACATACATGATAATATTTAAACAGCAAAAACAAAAAGAAAAATAAGAATCACAAACATGAAAAAGATAAAAGATTATGAAATCTTTTCAAAAGGTGCATTGAAAAAGAGCGATCTCTCACACCATGCAAGACTTACAACGTTTTTCAAAAGGAGGAGGAGATCAAGAAAGCCATACACAACCTTAAACAAATTTCATATTGCCATATGTCTTTACAAGATTGTCCTTACAGAAATAGCTCTGTTAAAAGTATTTACCATTTCTGTAAAAACAATCTTGTTTAGACATATGAGACAAATTCAATCATGGTTCCCATTCCTCGCCTTGCGTCATTGTTACTCAACTTATTCTGTAATCTATATAAAGTAAAAGAGTGACAGCAAGAAATTTCCAAGAGTTTCCTTTCCCCGCTGAATTGTACGAAACCAATTCTACTTGCTTAAATTTAAGAATTCTCTTAAAATCTTTTTGATACCCATCTCTCCCTTTATCCAAACCTTTAATATCTATAACTTTCTCTTTATCTCTCTGAAAAGACTCTCTATCTAAATATCAAATCTTTTCAAGGGTTTACAAGTATGTTTTGATAAGACTGGAATGTATCTATATATATATATATATATGAGAGTAAATCCTATTAAATCAAATTTCCCATCGTAACGAGAAATGTGGAACTAAATTAGAGGAATTTTACCGTCCGTATGGTCAACTTTAAGGTTAAATCTGGACGACTTATTCATTTTTATAAAATCTATATCGTTGTTCATTTTAGAAAGCTAATAACCTGTAACATGTAAAATAGGTTAAAATAAAACAAACAATGACTAAGATAAAAGAATAAGAAAAGCTATAAATTTTTTTTTAAAAAAAAAGAATATTAAATAATAAAAATTAAAAAATTAAAAAGTAAAAAGGAAAAAACGAAAGATCTAGCCTCCCCATAATGTTAGTTGGCTAGATCGGCCGCCAATATCCAAGTGGATCACGATTGTCTTAGAAAGTGAGCAGCCACCAATGGTCCATTTTAAAAAGAAAACAAAAATGAACAAAGTCCAATCGGATCGCAATTGGCCCGTGTGACCTGATCGAATTTTCATAGTTATTTCCTTTTTTTTGTAATGGCTTCCATGGGTGACACTCACGATTGGATCTTCACAGCTCTTTCTAATCATATTTCTTCTTTAAAGTCTTAAAAAATACAAGATCACACAAAGTACACGTGATCAACATAGCATATATATATATATATACATACATACATAAGTGTATATATAGGTATATATCTATGTATGTACTTATTATATATAGGATATTAACAGTGCATTTTAAAAACTAGTGATAGTCAAATTTCAAATGATTTCTTGCTATTGTTAATCGAATCACTCAAGTAGAGAATAAGACGAGACAACTCACACTAAGGAACTAGCAAAGTTTCATAATTTTGAGAGAAGAAATGCCTCCTCTCATTTTTTTTTTTTTTTTATATGAAAATGGAGTCATCAATCCTAAAATGGAGTCATGATTTCATCAATCCTAAAATAAAAGAAATTCACTTATAGGAAACGTGCAAAACGGGTTCTGATAATTAAATAATTACTAAAGATAAAATGTATGTGCATTAAAAATCATAAAATAATATGAGAAATATTTAGGAGTATGTATTTGTATTAAATGTAAATTTATGTGTAAGGAAATATACCCGAAATTATTTAAAATACATAATATATACTAAAATAGACAAAAATAAATATAAAAAATTAATAAAAATTTGTGTGGCAATCTAGTACACTATTTTTAAGGGTGTCGCAAAAGGGGATTAGTGACATATAGGTTGGAAAAGAAAAGTGAAACAAGACACCTAGCTTGACACAAAAATCATAATCGGCCCGACACCACCTTCTAAAGACATTTTAAACAGTTTAGTATTTAGGAAAAAATACAGAGAGCTTAAGGAAAGTTGTAGGAATTTTCAGAAAATTTATAGAAAAATAAGCATCATTAGAGTTAAAGTGGAGTGCACATATCAAATGGAGAATTGGGGAGTAACCACGACCAACACCTAACAATGAACCATTCACCTAGGTGAGTTGACAATGATAGGTGGCCGAAGGAAGTGGCAAGGTCAGTTTCCAATGAGTGTTTCTATTTCCTTCAATTTTCATAAAATTACCAAAAATAGTAAATTAACTTCAAAAATTATGAAAAAGTGTATGATGGCATATTTTTATATGTATTTTTTGGGGGGGAAAAATATTATTTTGATGAAATTTAATGTCGAAATATGTCACCCTTAAGTAATCATTAAATGCAAGCCGATTTTGTTTTTGTTTTAAATAACCTTATTAACATTGTTTCGATTCTAAAATTTTTCTATAAAACATCTATTATATATATATATTAAATTGCTTTGAAGATTTTTTCATGAAAACTATTTTATAGATTTTTATCTAATTTTTAGGCCTTAAAAATCTTATTAAATGACTACTTTTCTAAATATACTTAATGATTGTCCAAGAAATTTAGTTAGATTTTGATTTGGCTAGTATTTATGATATATTAAAAAGCTGAATGATGTTGAGAAATTATATTTATAGTGTTGGAAGTGTTAGATTTGAGAATTTAAGATTTGATGTTGTTGTACGTGTTATACGTGAAGTGTTAAAGTAATAGAGTAAGGAGAAGTTGAGTCAAATTGAAGTAGTGATGGGCTGTATAGTGTCCTTTAGGTCTAATCATGAATAAAATTGTGGGAAATTAAGTTAAAATATAGTGTACATTCGAATCAAAGGTTAATTCAGAAGCTAAATAAGAGACATGGCGTATAGAGCAAACTGGGGAATTAATCATAAACCAAACCAAAGACTCTCCATACTTAAGGCGTAGTTAGATAACTTTAGAGAATGGATTAGTAGATATTTAAGTGCTTATGAGTAAAACTATAATTAGGAGTAGAATTAGAGGCTAAATCGAAAACTGAATTAGAAGCTGAATCAGAGATTAGTTAAGAGTGAGACTAATCACAAAAGACCTAAAACCTAGGTAACAAAGTAAAGAATAACCTTAAACTAAAGACAATAAACCAAGTTATAGAAATAAAGCCTATATTTAATAATTGTATGCTATTTGTACTATAGGGATTAGTGGTGAAGGCATAATATAAGTCGCACCTTAGTGAGCAAATAAACAAGTTTAGGTAAATTTGGGATAAATACATAACTATATTTCGAATTATTGTTTTATAATATTTGGAAGCTTAAGATTATACTTGGTTGTGCTTATAAGTAGCATGAATATGCACATGCCTTTGCGTGAGTGTTTTTTAGCTTGATTGTATAATACTAGCTTGTTGGTTAAGATTGTAATTGTTTATATTATGTGATATTGATTGATCACCTTAAACTGGACTTAATGTTATATGACTTGAAATCTTAACTGAACATGTATTACAACCCATTAGGGGACGATTAGGTTTTTCCAGTTAAATACCGACACCTTCAAAAAGGATAATGCTGTAATATAATGGTTCCTTCTTTATCCTTAGTTGAACTAAGTGATAAGAGAAGAAGTCACTACAAGAATAAAGGCAATGGTTTAAAGGATAATCACGAGGGGAGAGATGTCTTTATTGTACAAGCCTGGGTTTAGCCATGAGTTATTACACATGTATTGAAACTCCTCAAACCTGGATTAAAGTGGTTAAAATTTCTCTAATCTCATGACGAATATGATAACATTGTTTGATAGCATTTATTTGTTACATTGCATTTAATAACTGTTTGATAACCCTGTTTGTGCTTGACATATAGTCTAATGTCTTTATTCTAGCTTACTAAATGGTTGCTTGCTCAAATCCTTATAGATTTCTTCTGTAGGTGCTAATTAGGGAGCTGCAATATAACTATCCCAAAGTTAATGATCACTGGATCCTAAAGAGTGAAGATATAAAATGGAGAACAATTGAACTTCTGAAGCTTTTGTTCTTGGTTACTGAACTTATGGTATCAAACTATGTATACATCATATTATTTGCATGAGAACTGTTTACTTCAAAGCAAGTTAGTCGTAAAGTCCTACTGTAAATCAAGTCTATGATAGTAGCTGATAGATCAATTTCTATCTTATGATGGTTTACATGATATGCCACTCTGCCACTTTGGGGCATAATATCTAGCTTACAATTTCATTACCATGGATCGATAATAAGACGTAGGCCCTATAAAACAATAGCAACAGGTATAGATATAATCAAGATAAACCATGATAATCTCTAAGCTATTGAAATGTGGACATAATGAAGAGAGTCTAGCAATAATACTAGATTCTCTCATGCTCTCAATCTTTGCTTATACTCCTACGCTTCCTAGCTAACCTTGAGCATGGCTTGATCCGATACTAGCTAAATGTTGTCATGCATCAAAATACTAATGGGGTCTAAGCTACATCTAGGTTAGTGAATATCTCTCATACCATATTGTCAACTAATGGCAAACAAGGTAAATTATTTAGCCATATGCAATGCAAACAGTCATATTTTCATACAACATTTATATAACCAAACCAATAGTTGTATATAGCTCAAGATTATGCCCTTGAAGTCAGGGTTAAAGTTAATTAAACTACAAAATCCAGGTTCCACATACCCTTGCCCCTTAAGCCTTAACATGTTTTTACTTTCACTCTTGCTCTTTCCTTACACAATCCCTCACATTTCTCAATTCTCAAATTCTATAGTTGAAGGCGTGGATGTAAATGATGTATACATTTTACTCACCCCTAAGCATGGTCTTTAAGACATAGCCATTAGCTAAGTGATTGGTGTTTCTAGTACCTAATGATCTTGTAGGCTATGCAAAGCCATGTAACATAAAAACTTATAAAAATGTAAATCAAACCCTGTAAGACCCCTTTGATATGATCCAAGCCAAGGGCTAACAAGGCTAGTTATAAGGAGTAAGTCCAAGCTTATAGAAAGATTGAAAATGAGGATGGAAAGTACACGAATACTGGAAACAAACAAGTAAGCATACTGTGATTAGCCTTAAGAATATGATATACCAAGGAACTATCGATGACGAACAAAATGAGCTTGATATAACACACGAGCTAACTTTGTGAAGGTACTTACCACCTAGCATTGCTTAAGGATTAAGATAAAAATAAATCAAGTAAGCAAAGGAAATGCCCATGAAAATGAAGTATATTTTGTATTGATGATATTTGATTCTATTTTACGGCTACATTTACAATGGATATTTATATCCGAAACATTAAGGTAACTACTATAAATTGAAAAGACTAAAAGGGTATTGTCTAAAATACGTATTGTACTAGGAATGTTTGAAGGGCATAAATGAAAATTTAGTAAAACAAGCATCCTATATGGAACATCTTGTCATAGGGGGTGCTTGGACACATAGCGGATGATCAGTGGTCATGTACCTGGCAAAATAGATAAAATGTATGGCTAGCTTGGTTGTTGTCAAGTAATGATGCCAATTTGAGTTGACAATTTAGTATTGTCGAGTTAAGCAGCTAATTCTTCCTAAGTGAATTCAATTTGGACGTATTCGATAAAACTTAGATTCAGAAAGGTTAGGCAAATGATTGTATAAGCCGAGGTGTTATCCAAGTGTACCTCTAGTCAGCAACTAGAGACTATCGATAAGCACAAGAAGGTTTGCTTCAAGTAGGGCATCAAGTTAGCAAATTGCAACAACTCAGACTCTTTACCTATAAGGTGTAAAGAAAGAACTCATCTTACCATGCTCTCTAGTCCTTCGGCTCGAGCTCGGGCTCGAGTTAAGGGCTTAGTAGCCTGATTCCTATTACCTTCATCCCATACCCATAATGTGACAACCAACATATGCAATGTTGTAATGTGCTATGCATGTCAATTTTAATTAATTGGACTAATATGATTAAGGTCGATCATTCGCGTAACCAAGCAATTATTGTAGACACTGGCGGGATCAGAATATAAGTAATTAATCACTATTTCTTATTTCATCTTATCATGTCTTTACACAACATAACAAGCATTTCCAAACACTTGCAGAACCCTCTCCCCTAAACATTCTAGTTATCATCTTCACTTTAGTGCAACCACATTACAAACAAATATAAGTACAGTAATCATAAAGATACTCACTCTACCATATCGTCTAGGTGTTTTAGTAGTCTACATGTAAGTCCATGTTGGGATTACGATCACTTGACAATGAAGAAATATGAGGTCAATAAGTATCAGGTTATCTAACTAGCTATTTATCAAATTCGCTATAACTTTTTGGTTGAGTCTTAAACTTGTTTTTATCATGATTTTCTCATTTCAACTCCAATTTTAGTGTTTTTATAGTTGATTTCCATTGCTCTCAAACGTACTTTCTTAAGGTAGTTTGACAAGTCCGACTTATTTGTTTAGGCCTAAAACTTAACTTAACATATTTATGGGTGGTTTTACGTATTGTATTAGGTCTGGTCAATTTCTGTTTATGGGTCGAAAGGTGATTTTGATGCCCAATTTCAAGATTTTAACTTGACCCCTAATCTAGTGTATTAAACTAACACTTAACCTAATAAATCAAGTCCAAATCCTTCATTATCAAGTTTAACTCATTTTAGCATGTAAACATAAGTTTAGGGTTGGCTTGTTCACTAACTTGTTGTGGCTTCCTAAAGGTTTTCTTTAGGCTATTTTCTAGTTTCCTTTATCTATTTACACATTCTAATTTTATGCACATTTAAAAATAACTCTTAGCCAAGTTTCAAAGAAAATTTCAAAAATAAGACTTACTTCAACCCTATGTAGTTCAACCCTCGAGCATGATGGGTTCAACTTGGTTTCCCTTCTATTTTACTTTGACTGTAAGCTTATCTATTACGATAGTTCAATTATACATCAAGTTATCACATGCCTACAAGATGTAACATTGCAAGCTTACATGTACAAGCTTACACATAAAGATATTTATAAGGAAGTTACATGCATAACTTAAGACTTTCTATTCTTCTAACTATTACAAGGAATGCTAAAACATACAAAGGAAAACAAGGAAAAGAACCCTTTACTACAAGGTTGCAATTTTCTCCTTGCTCCTCCTACTTAGGTTAGGATTTTTGCTCTTGATGCGATCTAAGTCTATGCTCAAGTCATCCCCTTAGTGGAGCTCTAAGGTGGCCCAAGTTAGGGACAAGTTGTGGTGGCCTGTATAGGAGCATGTAGTAGCTGAGAGGTAGAAGTGAGGTAGCTGCTGGAGCTCATTGGGTGGATTCAATGGTGGTGGTGTTAGAAGGTAGGTTGGTGGCGATGACTTAGCTGGAAGTTAGGGTTTATTTACCTCAAATGAGCATCCTAACGTGGTGGTTTTGGTGGTGGAATGGGTTCCTTGGTTGGGCTAGCTATAAAGCACATAGGATGTATTTTCTCAAGAGCTAAAATGGATGAAATGTCAAGAGAGAGTGTGAGTTGTGTTGGTGATGTGTAGAAGATGTGAGGGTTAGTTTTTTGGTGGCTTTGAAGTGTTTAGAGAATCGATGATGAAATGGTGGAAATGGGGATGAGTATTGACTAGATTGAGTGAAAGAAAATCTGCTCACGAGGTTGCCTAATGTGGCAATTTGTCAACATGCATATCTAAGCTTATACTAGCAATAGTGAATTTAACTAAGTATGGAAGTTGATGGGTGATGTCTGGTCTCATCACATGGGAAAGACATACTTACTATGTAGTTGAACTTGAATTGATTTGGTTGGGACTTAAGGAATATAACTACAGTGTCTTCCCTAATAATACTTTGAATCAAGGCTATAATAAGTTGTAATGTGATGCATGTGACATGTACATATGTTATGTATGGCACCACATGTCGTTACACTTAAGGTTCAGCTTAGCTTCATTAAATTAATTTAGGATAATAATTAATCTAATGTAATTATGCATTTAATTCTTTAGTGTGGTATTACGTTGATTAGCGTGATTTTAATGTTTCAAGTCAAATAATTAAAGTTTAGGTTTTTAATCCATAGGCTTATATGATTCAGGGTTTAGGTTTAAGGTTTGTGAACTATTTATTAGGGTCTTAGGATTCACTTTGTAGTATTGAATTTGAATTTTTATTAAATTTGACTAAATTTAACCTTGTTGATTTTATGGAATATCTATAGACACTTTGATAAGATGTGACTAAGAGTCAAGTTATCATTAGGTCTTACCGTAGGAGATAGTAACAGCGAGTCCTTTGAGTTACCGAAGAAAGAGGAAATGGATAAGTAGGCAAACACTGTAGCTTCTATGATGATATTCGTAGGATGTGACGCACCAATAAACACAACATGACTTAATACTTCACTTGAAATGATGCACAAGCTGATACTAAGATCTATTTACCACTAATCTTGAGCTATCGGGTAAGACTAGATAAGAGTGTGGGAAGGATGTACTCAGATAATAGTGTCTCGCAAGAATGAGAATATTCATTAATAGTAATGCGTAAGACAAGATGATTTTGGTTACAAAAGAAAAGGGACTACTTATAGTAAGTCCCTAGGACAACAAAGAAATATGTGCAATTACAAATAAAGGTAATATAAGAATAATAACCTAGTACGTTGCTAAAAGGGGTAAATGAGACAATTGTTGTAAAGAGAATATAGTACAATGCCAGGAAAAGTGAAGGATAGGTATCATATGGCAATTGAATCTGTATTCTGGACCTTTGGATGTTGTAATCAAGCTAGTTTGGTCCTATTATGGATTTGTAAAGAAGGTTCTTTAGTTCAGTAAGGTGGGTCTTACCGATAGGAGTCAAGGACCTTGGCCTCGACACTTGGCAGGTTGATAACTAGTCTAGAGTCTGAAGAGAGTAGAGTGTGTCTAAGTTGGGACTTTGGAGTGTTCATCCACAACTCTTCCATGTATTAGAGCTCGTCCACGGTAGGCTAAGAAGATAGGATCCTCCTTGTAAGAGATTATAGGCCTCAAAGATAGGTACAAGTGAGAGGTCTAAAGGTTGGATTCCTTTCCAATACCTCTCAAGGAAAATCCCAATCCATCAGCTCCGTAAGGGTATTGAAGATTTACCCTCAAATCTTAGTTAGCTTCCTCCTTGGGTACAGAGGCCATTAGGTTGGCTACATTGAAAGTCAGAGACACGTTGTATCCTTCGAGTAGCTTAGTTCATAGGTGTTGTCATTGATGCGTCGATGAATCTTGAAAAGGCCATCCAACCTAGGGGATAACTTGTTTGTTCTCTTCCTTGGAAACCACTCCTTATTGAAGTAAATCCAAACAAGGTCTCCTAAGCGATAAATAATTTGCCTTCTTCTTTAGCTTCCTTGCTTTTGTTGTCGAGCTACTGTCTTGGCTAATTACTCGATAACCTTCTTGTGTTGTTTATGAAATTCTTCGGTGCTTTAGAGACTAAGACCAATTTGATTGTCTCCTCTAAGGGTTGAGCTGTTAATTATGTCCAATGGTAAGATAGGGTTGATGTCGTAGACAATCTCAAAGGGAGATTTTCTTGTAAAGCTGTAGGTTGAGCGATTGTAAGCGAATTCAATGATTGGTGACATAAATCCCAGTCATAAAGATTCTTCCCAATTATAGCTCAAAGTAAACTTCCAATTGTTATGTTTATAACTTCAATTTCACTATCTGTTTGAGGATAGCAGGAAGTGCTGAACAATAGCTTAGTACCGAGCATCCTCCACAAAGCTTACCAAAAGAAGCTCGTAAACTTTGGGTCACGATCAGATACAGTACTTCTTGGAATCCTACATAGTCGTATGATCTCTTGCAAAAAGAGATTTGCGATATATAAAGCATCATTAGTTTTATGGTAGGGAATGAAGTGGCTCATCTTATTGAACTGATCAAGCACCACCATGATGGAGTTATTCTTCCAAGGTGTTTGAGGTAAGCTAAGCATGAAATCCATGTTAAGGTTGCTCCAAGGCCAATTTGGTATAAGCAGAGGTGTATATTTCCGATAGAGCTCCTTTCTTCCTTTGGCTCATTTACACAACATTCAAGAAGCTTACATACATCTTTCATAATTCCTAGCCAATAGAAATGCTCTCTTAATAGCTCGGCTATCCTCTTTTAACCAAAATGGCCAGCTAATCCTCCAGTGTGGGCTTGTTGGACAACTGATTCTCTACTCGAGTTGCTTATCATATACACTTGTCGACCCTTCATCAAGAATCCTTGACTTAAGTAAAACCATCCATTACTCCTCCAATATTACATTTGGCAACTAATGATCCAAAGCACAAGTCATGCTCATATTGATTAAGTAGGGTACTAAATGTAAGTACTTTAACCTATAATGATGTAATAAGAACAAGACGACAAGAAAGGGTACCGCTATAGTGTTTATGCTTCCTTTCTTATATTTAATGACATAGCAAAAGGTTTCTAGAAATTCCACCCATTTAGCATGCCATCGGGAAAGATTTTGTTATCTTCTGAGATGATTGAGAAATTCATGATCTATATAAATAATGAACTCTTTCGATAGTAGGTAATTTTGCCAATTCTAAAGTGCTCAAGCAAGAGCATAAAACTCCTTATCATATGTTAAGTAATTAAGGGTGGCACCTTTGTGCTTATCAATGAAATATGCAATTGATCGGTGCTCTTGCATGAGAACAGCTCCAATGCCTACTCCCGATGCATCACATTCTAGCTCAAAAACCTTACTAAAGTCAAGAAATACTAGTATTAAGGCAAAAGTCAACTTGGACTTGATTTCTTTAAAAATTTACTAAGCTTTCTTGGACCATTTGAATTTAAAGTTCTTTTCGGTCAACTCGTCAGTAGGGCAACTATGGAACTAAAATTCTTAATGAATCTCTGATAAAATGAAGCTAGACGATAAAAACTTCTAACTTCAACAGTATTAGTTGGCATCAGCCATTCAAGAATAGCTTGGATCTTTTCATCATCAACCTCAATTCCTCCTCTAAAGACAACATATCCAAGGAATACTACCTTACTCTGATAGAACACGCATTTCTTCATATTTTCAAATAGTTGTTCAGCTTAGAGGATGTCAAATACTAATTTTAAGTGCTTGACATGAGAGTTAAGGTCGGCACTATACACTAAAATGTTGTCAAAATAAACCACAACACACTTTCCTATCAAGGATCTCAAAACATGATTCATAAGTTACATGAAGGTGCTTGGCGCGTTTGTAAGCCTAAACAGCATCACCATCCTCTCAAATAGACCATCTTTCTTTTTGAAAGTAGTCTTCCAGTCATCTCCTAATCTCATTCGGATCTAGTGGTAGCCACTCTCTAAATCAACCTTTGAAAATACTTGCACACCATGCAACTCATTGAGCATTTCATCCAATTGTAAGATTAGATATTGGTACTTAATAGTGATTTTATTGATAGCTTGGCTATCAATGCACATTCTCTATATACCGTCCTTCTTTGGCATTAAGATAGCTGGTATAACACAGGGGCTTATGCTCTCTCGAACATACCTATGATCGATCAACTCGCTAACTTGTTTCTTTATCTTGGCTGCTTACTTGGGATTAAGCCCATAGGCAAGTTTGTTAAGTAGGGCAGCTCTAGGCTAGAGGTTGATGCAATGCTCTATACCTCTAATAAGGGATAAACCTCTAAGTAACTTAGTAGGAAATTGTTGAGCCCGATTTTTCCAAGTTTTTAACATATTTTCTTTAACTATGTTAGTATTAAACCATAACTCGTTTAATATTAACCCTCAATTAAGAGTTAAGAAAAACTTGGTTTTTATTTTAAAAATTATTTTAAAGTCGCTGCCTAATTTAAGTCAAGAAAAAAGGTGGTTTGGTTAAATTTATTGGGTGGACTGATTTAGCCTAACTACTAGTTTACTTAAAAAAAAAAAAACTAATTTTAAAAAGGTTTTAAAAAACCAAAGATTGAGTTCAGGGGGTAATCTTTCTAACCCTTTACAGGTATTATTACTAACTTTCCAAAATTAGATTTAATTTTTTATATACCCTTATAATTTTAAATTACAATTTCTATTTTATAAAAACAATAAATCATGTCTATTTATGGAAAGGCCAAAAGAATTAAATATTTACAAAAGGTGGAAAAATAATTTTTTTTCCAAAATAAGTCACCCGTAATTGCTATGAGTGCTTATGTACCCGTTATTTGGGATCAAACTTTCGTGGTTTATTTCTCGAAAAGTTATGTGCATTGGCTTATTTTAGGTTTAGAAAGTGGCTAAGCTTACATCTCTTAACCATTCCATTTTATTTTGAAAATTTATAAAAGGGTCTTAAATATTTTTTTTTTATTTTTCGAAAGTTCTAAAAGTGTCCTAATTTTGAAAAGGATAGATTTATTTTTATTTATTTGGAAAATTGATTTTTCTAAGTGACAAACATTTTTATTCTGGTTTATTCATTTTATAATTTATTTTTATATCTTTTTTTTTTATTTTATGTTTTGACTAAAAAAAGAAAATAAATAAACTATGCCTTTCTATCCTTTCTTTCTTTCTTTCTTTCTTTTCCTCTTTTTTATTTCTTTTTCTTTTTATTTTTCTTCTTCTTTTTTTTTTTTTGTTACAATACAATTACAATTTACAAGCATAAACAAGTAAGTGTAATAAAAAAAAAAAAAAGCTGAAACAAAATCAAGGTTAGACCAAAGGCATGCAGGTCGTTGGAGGACTAGAGCGAACTCAGGTTGTAGGTCGAAAATTAGGTCAATCTGACCGGTCACGTGCCTTACATGTTGATTTGCTTAAACTATATATATATAAATAAATTACGAATATTCCAACAAATATACTGGGTCGGAATCAAGTATTATAAAGAAAGTAAGATTGTTGATTCCTTAAGGACTATAATATTACTAAACCTATGATAGTTCTTATCAATATTCAAGCAATCAAAATTAAATAAATTAATCTAATAATTACTCTAAAACTATTGAAAAGAAAATAACTATAAAAAATCTAAAATTAAGCAATCAATTGAGAATTATGGGAAAACGGAATCCACCCTAGATTATGCCGATCAAATTGTTATCATATTATATAGATTAATAACTATATAGTCATTCAAGTGAAATTATTATACCTTAAAACTTAAGGATTTAAACTTCTAATTAATTAGTCAACTTTCGCATCTTCTAATTAACAATAGACTCTAAATTACAATCATATATCTACCAATACTATGATTGCCTAATGCCCTAAATCAAGTATTCCTAATGTTTTAGTGAATAATCAATCGCCGAACATCACATTAATTTCTAGATAATTTCTAATTAATTCAATTAACTCTGCTTCCACATTGATTAATCAAATCAACTAAGAATTTGTAACAAACCCTATATCAACTCTCGTAACATTAGGGTTTCTAACAATTATAATCGAAATCATAGAAATTGTAATCATGAATCATCCATATATCTCTTAATCCGATAATATGAGCACAATCATCATCTTAGCTATCTAAGGTTTCATCAATTCCTACAAATAAATTTAGATAATCATGGATTTTAAAACAAAAACACAAATACTAATTGAAATTGCAAGGAAATTCATAATTGAAATCGCAAGGAAATTCATAATTGAAATCATAAGTAATTCACATAATTGCATAAGAATAATTGAAACAGATGTCACCAATTCTATATTGGAAAATATAATCTTTAATTGCAACTTCAACTTGGTCTCTATAGCAAAGGAAAAATCTTCTCAATGATCCAAGTAATTCTCCCAAAGAATTCTTTTAAAAATTATCTAAAGACTATTCTACGACTCTCTAAGTTTAAGGAAAGTGTGTTCAAAAGTCTCTAAAAAAAAAAAAAAACCAAAGTCTTCTAAATGGCAAAACATAAGCTATTTATAAGAAAAATTAGGATTGACTCATGTAAAACTTCTTTTTCATGAAGGTCGGTGGTGCAAGTGCAAGGCTGGCTGCTAGGCTGACATCATAAACATCAAGGCCCAGCAATGTAGACTCCAAAGGTTGTCGATGTTCATTGTATGCCAACTACCTTCAATTCCATCTTACGTGTGTTGATTCGGACTTCATTTATTTGTGTAAAACTCTTCCAAATCATCAAAAATTCCACTCTTAAATCCTCTAATTCCTGAAATATCCAAATAAAAATAATTAATTACCATTTTTTAATGATTTCTATAAAACCAATAATAATTCTATCTTAATTTACACTTTAAAACATGAAAAATATGCCTTTATCACATGTGTTCTTCATAAGGAAGAGAGAGGAGGTGCATCAATGATGCCCTTCAGCATGTTTCTAGTCGAATTTTTCATTGGAAAGGATAGATTTATGTATGGTTTATTGGACTTGGGGTATATAGGAGCAACACCACGGTGAATGGAAGTGGTTTGGTGGTGGTTAACAAGTAGTCAATGGCGATGAACTTAGGTGATGCGACTAGTGGTTACTGGGGATATAAGGATGATGCGGTTGGGGTGTTTTGAGTGTGGGGAGAATAATGACATGGTTGGTTTGATGCCAAAACCACCTAAAGTGGTGGTTCTTGTGGTGGATAATGGTAGTGTAACCTTAAGGTGTCGATTCATGGACTAGGGGAAGCAGCTAAGGGAGAAAGTAGGTTGAATGGATAGCTAGTGGAGCAAGGATCTTGATTATGGAATTAGATTTGTTCGACCATTATTATGGTTGAAGAAGTCTTAGAGAGAATGAGATCTGAGTGGTTAGAGATAAAGAGATAAGGAGTTCATGAACATGTTTTTTTGGTATGTATGTCATGTAGAAAGATAGAGGACCATTGTCGTGTGCTCATTGGGTGAAGTCGACAAGGGGCTACTGAGAGAAAGGGTGTTTGGTTTGTTGGGTTTGCGAGAAGTTAGTTTTCTATGTGTGTTGTACGTGGTGGTTAGAGTACTTGTTGGTTTAGGTGTTCGGTTGTTGTATAAAAATGGGGCTGTTAGTAACAAACGTTGGATTGGTTTTGGTTACGAGTTTAGGTTTGAATAAGATTGGGGTATGGTCAATAGAAGAGGAGGGTCGATGATGTATGTTGGGCACTACTGTATGTATGAAGGATGGTCGAAAGAGGAAGAGAAAGCGATGTTGTTGCGTATGAGGTATGTGCTATTGTGTCGACAGTATTTTGCTGCCACAAGTGTAGTGATGTTGGTCGATGGGGATTGAAATGTAAAGAGGAGGATAGATTAGTTATGTTGCCTTTAGTCAATTTTTTTTTCTTTTCTGTATGGTGCAAGAGAGAGGACTAATCATGGGTTCTAGGCTAGATTATACAAGGAAATAGGCATTATTAGTCAATCCAAATCCCGGATTTCCAATTTTTTTTCCTATTTCCACTATCGATTTGAATATGAAAACAAACGAATCTAGACACATTTTTGCTTTCGATCTAAAGAAGGCCATGTGGAGTGTAAGATTAGATTAGTGAATTATGTGTTTGCGTGTAGTAGATGAATGAAAGATCATGTCAAAATGAGGAGTGTGGGTTATTTTGCGCATGAGAAAGAGAGGGAACAAGATGGAAAAAGGAAAGAAAGGTGGGGGGGGGGTAGCGGCGTGTGGGGGGTAGCGATGGGGGTGGTAAGGGGGAATTGAATGCTGGCGTAGATGAATCATTGTGTACTACATGTCATGCAATATGTGGCCCAATGGCCCCTTACCACATGTGGTTTTGTTGTGAAAAAAGAAAAAAAAAGGCATAAAGTTCCTAATAAGAGATTCGAACCTAAGACCTTTTGCTCCAATGCAATGTTAAGTCAAAATACAGTACCGTTAGGCCATTGGCCTATGCCTTGTCCATATGTGCAATCAAGACTAGGTCAACTTAGGCTAGATTTAAATCTATGCCCAAGCCTAAAATCCCCTTGTTATTTTTATTATTTAAGGCCCGAAAAAGCACTAAAGCTATTAAAATTTCCTATTCTATTTTAAATTTTTTTGTCTTTTTAAAGATTTTCTATTTATTCTAAACTTTTTTTTCTAAAATTTCCATTTTTTGTGCCTTTTTTCTACATTTTCTAATTTTTTTTTTATATTTTTCTAACTTATGACCATTTACCCTATTATAAAAATTCTAAAATTACAATGGGGGCAAAAACGGGGTATTTACAATTGCTCCTCTTTATTGTGAAATTTGAGTAAAACTTTACCATAAAGACAAAAGAGACCTTATTTTTTCCTTAGAGGTGAATTTGTCCTAAGAAGCGCTACAATTAGCTAGCTATCCAAGGTTTGAGTGAAAGGTGAAAGGTGAAAGGTGAAAGAGAAGGTACTCAAAGAGCTGGCTAATACACAAAAGATACTAAAAGAGGGTAACGTACCTGTGCGCTGGCAAGAACCCTAGAAAGAAATTGATAACCTGGTTATACCCCTATGAGCTGACTAGCCTAAGTGAATTGGTGTTGCATTCCTTAAGCTAACTAAGACCTTAAATGACAAAGTAAAGCTTGGTCATGCCCTATTGAGCTAATTAACCTAAGGTGAATGGGTGAAGTGCTACTTGAGCTAGCAAAGACTCTAAATGATAACCTGGTTGTGCTCCTCTAAGCTGACTAATCTAGGTAAATGGGCAAAGCACTCCTTGAGTTAGCTAAGATCTTAAATTGAAATTGAAACCTAGTAATGCCCCTATGAGTTAACTAACCTAGGCAAACAAGTAAAGCGCTCCTCAAGTTAGTTAAGACCTTAAACGAGAAATCAAAACCTAGTAGTGCCTTTATGAGCTAACTAACCTAAGCTAATGGGTAAAGCGCTCCTTAAACTGGCTAAGACCTTAGAGAAAACCCAGTCATACTCCTTTGAGATGACTAACTTAGGCGAATAAGTGAAGTGCTCCTTGAGCTGGCTTAGACCTTAAATGACAATATGGTTTTGCTCCTCTAAGCTAAGTAACCTAGGCGAAAATATCTCCAGTGGATTAGCAACCCTGAATTAGAATCGATTTGAGAAAAGTTGACTATCATAGGTGAATGGGCAAAGATCTCCTTGAGTTGGCTAAGACCTTAAATTGAAACCCGGTTATGCTCCTTTACACTAACTAACCTAGGTAGGAGCATCTTTAGTAGACTAGCAACCCTAAATTAAAATCAATTCGAGAAAACTTAGAAGTGTTCCTTTGAGCTAACTATCCTAGGTGAATGGACGAAACGCTCCTTGAGTTGGCTAAGACCCTAAATTGAAATTGAAACGTAGTATGCCCCTATGAGCTAACTAACCTAAGTGAATGGGCAAAATGCTCTTTGAGTTAGCTAAGACCCTAAATGAGAAATTGAAACCTCATAGTGCCCCTATAAGCTGCCTAACCTAGGAGAATGGGTGAAGCGCTCCTTAAGCTACCCTAGTAAGAACCTGGTTGTGCTCCTTTGAGTTAACTAACCTAAGTGTACGGGTGAAGCACTCCTCGAGCTAGTTAAAGACCTTAAATGACAATCTGGTTGTGCTCCTATAAGATGATTAACCTAAGAGGGAGTGTCTTTAGCGGAGCAATAACCCTAAATTGGAATTGATTCAAGAAGACCTGGAAGTGCTCCTCTAAGTTGACTATCCTAGGTGAATGGGGGAAGCGCTCCTTAAACTAGCTAAAGCCTTAAATTAAAACTCAGTCGTGCTCCTTTGAGTTAACTAACTCAGGTAGGAGCATCTCTGATGGATCAGTAACCCTAAATTGGAATCGATTCGAGAAAACCTAAAAGTGCTCCTCTAAGCTGACTATCCTATGTGAACGGGTGAAACGCTCCTTAAGTTAGCTAAGACCCTAAATTAAAACTTGGTCGTGCTCCTTTGAGGTGACTAATCTAAGCGAGAGTGTCTTTAGTGGGCTAGCAACCCTAAATTGGAATCAATTCAAGAAAACCTATAAGTGCTCCTTTGAGTTGACTATCCTAGGTAAACGGACAAAGCGCTCTTTAAGCTGGCTAAGACCCTAACTAACCTAGGCAGGAAAGTCTCTGTTGGACTAACAATCCTAAATTAGAATTGATTTTAGAAAACCTGGAAGTACTCCTTTGAACTGACTATCCTAGGTGAACAGGCGAAGCGCTCCTAGAGCTAGCTAAGACCTTATATTGAGATTGAAAGCTACTAGTACCCTTATGAGTTGATTAACCTAAGCGAATGGGTAAAGCGCTCCTTGAGCTGGCTAACCCTAAAAATAGATTAAAAGATGGGATAGCACTCTAAGAGCTAGCTAGAACCATAAAAAAAAATGGATTAAAAATAAGACAATGCTCAAAGAGCTAGCTAAAACCTTAAGGATGGGACTGAGGATGAGATAGCGCTCTAAAAGCTAGCTATAATCTTAACGAAAAAGTGAGTTGGGATAGCACTCTAAGAACTGGCTAAAACCCTAAAAAGAATAGATTAAAAATGGCACAATGCTTTAAGAGATAGCTAAAACCTTAAAACAAATCAAAAGATGTGACAGTGCTCTAAAAGCTAACTAGAACTCTAAAAAGAGATTGACAAAGGGCCCTTAAAAGAAGTGAAACTGGGGATGTAACGTATTTTAAAAAAAAAAAAAAACCTCTTGACTTGAAAAATTTATAAATGAAAAATTTAGTGAAAACCGTCTAGAATGAAAAAATCACTAGAGATGAGGTCCTTTGATTTGAAAAAGAGTTAATGGACCTAAAAAAATAACTTAGACTAACATGGTCAACTTAAATGGTGTAACCACATTGAAAAGATGGTAGGCGGCATGAATTGAAAGATTGGCTACTCAAGTTGACATGGATTTAAAAATGGACAAAAAACTTGTGAGAAGCCTTTACTTTTTCTCTCTTTTTCTTCTTCTTTTTTTCTTTTTTTGAAAGAGCTAATGGGGGACAATTCTTATTAAGGAGCAAATGTTATAATCATCCATTAACCGTGTAGGGCATCTCAAGGTCTCCTGACCCTAATGTTGGGTTTCTTTGTGGGGTCTTGTGATTTTAAACATTTCTTTCCTAAAAAAGAGGTAACTCATGATTAGTTTAGTCGAAGAGGGGTTTCTTATAAACTGTTAGTCTAGATTACACTCTTAACTATAGTCCCAAAAATTATAGTCCATTTTGTAAGTGATATGCTTTGATTAATTTGTTAGGCCTTTTTCAATCTAATATAAGATCAAAAGAGCTTTTATCAAGTGTGGAAGGTCTTGTAGGTGAGGAGGCCTTATGTAGTTCAACTTAAGTAAGAAAGTTTTTTGTTTGTGATTTTGAAGTGTGATTCAAGGTGGGTATGGAGGTTTTGTGTTTTTGAGCTTGGAATGTGATTCAAGGCCTTGCGTTTTTTTGGGCTATTTGGGCTTTGATTTTTAGCCTTTTGATTCAGTTTTGTTGCCCCTATTGGGATGTGATATTTGTTTTGAGGCTTTTGTCTTATACATGGGCCTAATTTTTCAGCCTCTTTCCTTTCTTCTTCTTCTCCCTTCTTTTCTTTTTAGTAACCCTATGTCGACACCTAATTTTTACCGCACACGAAAATCAATTTTCAATCTAATATAAGATCAAAA
>JAMXBB010000006.1:97729479-97877178 GCA_024138015.1 Lumnitzera littorea
CTTTTTATTTTTCAAATTAGGTTAAAGGGTCCTAAATTAGAAAAGGTTTAAAAAAAAAAAGAAAATTAAATAAAGCCCCAAAAAATGAAGAAATTTAGAAAAAATACCAAAAAAAAAAAGAAATTTGAAAAGTCACAAAATAAAATAGGGTATTTAGAAAATAATAAATTTTTAGGTTATTTAAATAGAATATAATTTTAATTTTAATTTCAATTTCAATAGTTTTGAATAAAAGACTTATGGGTCTAGGCTTAGATTTGAATCTAGCTCAGGCTAACTTGATCCATATGTGCAATTAATTACATGTATGAATAAGGAAAAACCAATAGCTTAATTGGATAAGCATTTGAACTTGATATTACATATGACTTGGAGATCTTAGGTTCGATCCATGGAAGGTACAAAATGTATCTTTTATTTTCTTTTCTCACTTTATTGCCATGTCATCGCCACGTTCTAAGTATGGTAGATGCATCCCGACACACTCCGACACATTCATACACGTGCAACTATGTATTTGGCACTACATATTGTCCAAGTTCGTCCAATCCAAAATTGGAAGAAAATCATATTGCATTTAATTTTTTTCATCCTTGACACAACCATAACACTTATAAATAGGGGTCTACTATTCATCTTTAAAACACAACAAAAACTTCAAAATACTTTAGAAAAATAAAAATCGAAGTTTTATCTCTCTAGTACGATTCCTCTCTCTCTATGATAGCATTCCCTACGGTGTTTTTACGAAAACCACCACCATCGGATTTCTCAAGCCGACCAAGCCAACACCAAGCCGACCGAGCCGATCTAAGCCGACCGAGCCGATCTAAGTTGAAGTAAGCCAATCGAGCCGATCCAAGTCGAAGTGAGCTGATCGAGCTATTCCAAGCCAAAGTGAGCCGACCCAATTTTTCATTTTTATTTTTTTATTTATTTATTCATCTGTAAATGTTATAAATGAGAAAAAAAAAAGAAAGAGAAGAAAAAACAAAAAGAGAAAAAAAGAAAGAAAGGAAGTAGTCTATTTATTTATTTTAATAGAAATAGATAGATTAAGTATAAAATGAATAAGATAATATAATAAAAATGAAAATAAATAAATAGGTTAGTAAACAAAAATCGTTCTTACACTTAGAAAAATTAAGTTTTCTAAAAACAAATGAAAATAAAACAAACATTTTTCCAAATGAGGACTATTTTAAAGTTTTCAAAAATAAAACACCAATAATGACCCTTTTAAAAGAATTTCCTTGGATAAATTGTACTGGGTGAAAATGTAAATGCGACCCTTTTTCAAAAATTAAAATCAAACCACCTACTAAAGTTTTTTTATAAACAAACTACGAAAGTCTGATCTCGAATAGCAGATACATAGGCACCCGTACGCAAGTACAAGGTGACTTAAAATATTGAAAGTTTTATTTTTTCCATTTTTAGATATTTATGTAAATTAATCAATTTAGTTACATGTATTATAATTAGATGTTTTTTTAGAAATTAAAAAGGGTATATTTGAAAAGTGAAGTTAAATTCGGAAAGTTAAAAGTGATACCCGTTTAGGGTTTAATAAATTACCCCCCGGATCCAAATCTCTAGTTTTCAAAAAACCATATTTATAACTTGGTTTTTTAATCGATAGACCGGTAGCTAAGTTATAATCAATCCACTCAATTCGTTATAACTTAAACCATTTTCCCAACTCCAGTCGGGTAATGACTCCAAATCTTTTCAAGTTGGAAAAAATGGTCTTCTTTAAACCCTTATCAAGGGTCAATATTAAACGGGTAAGGTTTAGTATTGATCGATTTAAAGAAGACCTAATTTTATAAAAAGAACCAGGAGGGTAAAAAACTAGGCTCGACAGCTTAGCGACTCTACTAGGGACCGTCAAGAGGGCTAACCACTTAAAAACATTTCGAAATTAGAATTGCTTTTCAAATTACCCGCATTGTTTAGTTATTTATTTATTTCTTTATATATTGATTTGTTTATTTATTGTTGTCTTTGTATATATATTTGTTTTAATTAGCATATTTATTATGTAAATAGCATGCAATGGGGCATGAAGTTTCATTTGTTGCATCAAAGATGAAGGGTAGATGCGGTCAGACCCAGGCCGTCTTAGGACCCTACGAGGGGGGCCATTGTGTAAGTTCCGGGTGTAGTGGGGCAACCACCGTTCGAGACCAATTAGGCTACTTTACTTAAGCTCATGTGACCAATGAAAGTGTTTTCTAAAAACAAGTGAGGTTACAGAGCTTAAGAACCTTTTAGAACCCATCCTAATTGCATATACTTCATTCCAAACTTGAGTTAATACACTACCCTTAAGAAATTGGAGCCCTACTGATCGTTCAAGAATTTTTGCAAACAAGTTTTTGAAAATTACAGTAGGGTTGCAACTTAAGAAGTAATATATTAACCTAAGTGACCTTAACATCTGCATATTTTCACATTTTTTGTTTTTCTATCATTGCATCGATGACTGATCCTTATCCATAAAATGTGTAGACTTAGGATAGCAAACAACTAGGTGAATGATTGGCTAAGTAATAGGCCACTGGACACCTCTAGGTTCTGCGAGTAGGTGCTGAGAGATGCAATCACCTATTTGAAAGAAAAGCTTGAGTGTTCTGAAGCTCACAACCTAGCCTTAAGGTCCATTTTGGCACAGGTCATTGGGAATATTTATGAGATGATAGAAGACCTTAAAGCCCATTTACGAGACCTAATGTAGGGTCTTTCTAGTTCAAGTCTAAGGAGCCTAGAATAAAAATTCCTAAATAAAGTTTAGGTTCTCTGCCTTTGTTTTTATATTCTCGTCTTCCTTTTTCAAAAATAATAAAGCTCTCTTTAGTTCATTGTTCATCATTTTTTAAAATTCTCGTCTTTGTAAATAGTCTTCCATTTAACCACCATTCGATCTCATTTAGAAAAGTGTAAACAAAATCCATAGACTTGTAAATAGAAACTAAAATATATATATATATATATATAAACCACTATCCTTATTTGTAAATTATTTTCTGAAAATAAACTTTACCTCTCTCTCTCTAAAAAAAAATGAAAATAAAAGTTGCCAACAGCTATAAATGCTTATGGGCCTAAGGAACCAACACAAGCTCAGGCCTCTGGGCCACTTAAGTAACCAACCTAAATACTTGATTTTCAAACTACACAAGGTCCTTCAACCTATTAAGGAAACCAAATACGAGCCCCTTAGCCTATACAAGCCAAGCACGAGACCCTTGACCCATTCAAGCCAAATACAAGTCCCTTGGCCCATTCAACCCCAAAAACAAGCCCCTTGAACAAACATAAGCCCTTTGGCCCACTTAAGCAACCAGCCCAAACATTTGGCTTTCAACCTACACCAGACTTAGCCCTTTATCACTATATAATCTAAACACAAGCTACTTGGCTAACACCAACCGTAGGCCCATTCAGGTAACCTACCCAAACACAGGCCACTTGGCTAAGCATTCAACAAAAACATTGGCTTACCCAAACACAAGCCATTAGGCCAGCCAGCTAATCCGAACATGAGCTACAACCCATCAAGGTTGCTAACCTAAGCACAATCCTCAACTCCTAAAAGGGTCCTAAATCATTTTTTTTTTTTTTTTGAAAAGTTCTAAAAGTATCCTCATTTTGAAAAAGATTGATTTATTTTTATTTATTTGAAAATTTGATTTTTCTAATTGATAAACATTTTTATTCATTTATTATTTATTTTTATGATTATTTTATTTTATTTTTTTTGTTTTATGTTTTGATTGAAAAAAGAAAATAAATAAACTATGCCTCTCTATCCTTTTTTTTCTTTTCCTCTTTTTCTTTCTTTTTTTTTTTTGTTATAATACAATTACAATTCACAAGCATAAATAAGTAAGTAAAAAAAAATACAAAATAAGTTGAAACAGAATCACAACCGAACCAAAGGCATACAGGTTATTGGATCAAGCCTGAAGTGAACTTAGGTCATGGGTCGGAAATCGGGTTGATCTAACCTGTCATGTGCCTTATATGTGTTCATCACAAGGAAGAGAGAGGACGTGCGCAAAGGATGCCACTCAGTATGTTTCTAGCTAAATTTTTCATGGGAAACGACATATTTATGTGTGGTTTATTGGACTTAAGGGGTATAGAAGCAACACCATGGCAAATGGAAGTGGTTTAGTTGTGGTTGACAAGCAGACTGTAGCAACGAACTTGGACAATGCAACCGGTGGTTGCTGGGGATATAAGGATGATGCAACTAGGGTGTTTTGAGTGTAAGGAGAATAATGACGTGGTTGGTTTGATGCTAGAACCACCTAAAGTGGTGGTTCTTTTGGTAGCCGACGGTAGTGCAACCCTAGGGTATTTTGAGTGTAAGGAGAATAATGACGTGGTTAGTTTGATGCTAGAACCACCTAAAGTGGTGGTTCTTTTGGTAGCCGACGATAGTGCAACCCTAGGGTATTGGTTCTTAGGCTAGGGGAAGCAATTGAAGGAAAGAGTGGGTGGAATGGATAGTTAATGGAGTAGGATCTCGATTATGGGATTACATTTGTTTGACACTTGTTGTGGTCAAAGAAATCTTAGAGAGAGAGAGAGAGACATCTAAGCAGTTAGAGAGAGAGAGAGAGAGAGAGAGATAAGGAGTTCATGAGCATGTTTGTTCGATATGTGTATCGTCAAAAGATAGAGGACCACTATCGTATGCTCGTTGGGTGAAGTCAACAGGGGGTTGTCAAGAGAGAGGGTGATCGGTTTGTTAGGTTCATGAAGACTTAGTTTTCTATATATGTCCTACGTAATGGATGGAGTACTAGCTAGTTTAGGTGTTCAGTCGTTATGCAAAGATAGGGTTGCTAGCGACCAACGTTAGATTGGGTTTGGTTATAAGTTTTGGTCTGAATAGGATTGGGGAGTGGTCAATGTAAGAGGAAGGTCGCTGGTGTATGTTTGGCATTGCTGTACGTATGACGGATGGTTGAGAGAGGGAAAGAAAGGGTCGTTATTGCATGTGTAGTGTGTGCTACTGTATCGATAGTATTTTGCAACTACAAGTGCAATGATGTTGGTTAGCGGTGATTGAAATGTGATGAGGATGGTAGATTAGCTCTATGGCTTCTGGTCGATTTTTTTTTTCTTTTCTATGTAGTGCAAGAGAGAGGACTGATCATGGGTTCTAGGCCAGATTATACAAGGAAATAAATTAATGGTCAATTTACCATCAATGCTAAATCTCAAATTTCTAGTTTTTTTTTTCCTATTTTCTACTATCGATTTGAATACGAAAAAAAAAATGAACTTAGACTCATTTTTGCTTTCAATTCAAAGAAGGCCATGTGGAGTGTAAGATTGAATTAGTGAATCACGTGTTTGCGTATGGCAGATGCATGACAGATCATGTCAAAGTGAGGGGTATAGGTTGTTTTGCACGTGAGAAAGAGAGGGAACAAGACAGGGGAGGAAAGAAAGGGGGAGAATCGGATGCATAAGCGTTACGTCAGCTACATAGTCGAATCCTTGCAAGCTACGTGTCAAGCGTCAATACGTGGCCCAATGGCCCCTTACCATGGGTACTTTTGTTGCAAAAAAAGAAAAAGGCACAAAGTGCATAGTAGGAGATTCAAACCCAAGACCTTCAACTCTAATGCAATGTTAAGTCAAAGTGTAGTATCATCAGGCTGTTAGCCTGTGCCTTGTCCATATGTACAGTCATACCCCGAACAGGAGGAGTCATAACAGTCCTACCTTGTAAACTAACCTAAGATGGAAGCTGACCTCACAACTGTTATCATAAATATAATCTTACACAAGGCGCGCATAACTCAACCAACTTGAAGTATCCATTCTAATACCTGTGAGTAATCAAACCTGTGGTATAGATTTACAAAATACTTATTCTATATAACTTATTGTCTTATAACATAACAATACTTACATAAATGTCTCACATCCAAAGTTATAATTTACAGTCAAAGTTTATCAAAAACCATAGGTTTTGCAGACTATTTACAATAAATTAGGAAACTAGTGAGCATCCTAGGGAATTCTCAGTTAGCTTCCTCAAAATTCAAAAGAAAAGAAAAAAGACAAGTCAAAAGCCTACATTCAGTTGATTCTTCCTCCCTCGCTTTCCCGATCAACAGTACACTAACTTGAGGTTGGCAGTATCAAAACATCTTGTCTTCACTCAGTACCTACAAAAGAGTCTATAGGGATATGAGCACAACTAGCCCAATAAGTAGGATAGAGTCAGAAGAGTACCAGACAATCATAAGCAAAGTTATTAATTATGATGAAATGCAATGCAATCAATCAAATGAAATATCTCACAATGTTATCCAGTCCATTATGAGGTTAAAGAAATTACATCTGCTCCAACCTGGATTAAAAAGTTTTATCGCAACTCAAATTAGACCAAACCTAGGCCTATGCAATAGAAAACACCCTCCTCCTATGACTTCTTTCAAACCATGGCCCTCACCCTTGCCGTAACCTCTTCACCTATTACTTAGTTCAACTAAAGATTAGGAAAGGACCATTCAACTATCTTCATCGAAGGAAATCAGTATTTAGCTTGACACTCTTAATCGTTCTCCCTAATGAGTGTTATGCATGTCTAGTTTCGTTTTAAAAGAATAGACGTTAGTTTTAATTAAGGATGACCATACAAGTTCATATAATACAGAAATAATGTGAACATGCAGAACAATACACCAAGAAATTCAACTCCTGTTACAACTAAGTATCATACACACACATGACATGCACAAAACCAACTATTTACAAATATAACCAGAAATACTCTTAAGTCTCCAGATACTTTAATATAGTATCCCAACAAGCAGTGAAACTACAATCCCAATTTACCTGTTAAGACGCTCACTACAAAAGACTCGAGCTATCAACAATTTGACCATCGGGAGATCCTATATACATACAAAGCCTAAATTCAATTTTCGTAATAATTACAAAACATTAGGGTTTGATCTAAAATGATTTTATATATATATATCACAATAATATATAGTTTTATTATTATATATATAGATCAAGTTAAGTTATTAATTATTGATAATATACATAATATATACTATCACGTATTATATATCGTTTCAATTGCATCAAAACGTACTTTTAATTTATTAAATCACATTTTAATATTGGTAGTGTTACCATAATACCACATTTTAGAATATTATAGAGTTATAGGTTATATCACCTAAGATTGCTCGATTTTAATAAAATTAGTGTCATTAAGTTTATACAAGCCCAACGATACGTGTTACAAGTCTCATTTCTAGAAATGACTTTTAACGAGTAATTTAAACTTTTAATACAGTTATACGTATCTATATAAATATTATCGTATTATACATAATTTATGTTATTAAACTGTATTTTACTTGATTTGTCAATATAATACTATATTATAAGTATTATCTAACCTAATACACATATAACGTATCCCGGTTAGTAAAATATCATTAATTATATTAAAAACATCCTTTCCATCTAATTTGATCAGTACACTCATACATAGTTTTTATTCAACTATTTATTTCATTTTGACTTATTATTCCTAAAAATATGTCTCGATTTGTAATTCAAGTCATTTTACTACGTAAATTCGTAATAAATAGTTCGGGTCACCAAATAATTCCCTAAAAATTTCTATAGACTTTTAAAAATATGGGAAACTCAGCTATTACTTGGTTTTAAGTTTTCGATCTATCACCTATATATTCGTATTTATAATTTTACCCATAAATTACCCGATTATGATCCTTTTTGCACCAAATTAATTTCAAACTAACCCAACATTGTTATTATTTACTGGAGATCAATACATGTCTGTTTCATTATTTAATTTCATAACTTCCTATTTATTTCACAATTTCAAACTATTTTTAAGCTATTTTTAGGCCAAAAATGAAATAAATATTAAAAATATTCAAATCAAAATTAGGGATACATAGCAATTATCTATATATCATACACATCTTACACAAAAATTTTGAGCTAGAAACAATATCATTTAGTAAATCTATTTTGCAATTCTAACTTCAAATGAACAATAGTTTTCTTAAACAAGTATTCTAAATATTACAAATTTTTCAAAAGTAAAAATATCACACAAAAGCATGTTTGAAATAACTTAACTAAAATTTTTTTCATAATTTTCTGGGTGGATTTACTATTTTTTAAAAATTATTGAAAAATAAGGTAGGAAATTGACTTAGTTATTCTTTGATGCTCTAGTGGCCGTAGGGTGGGGGGTATATCGAACAAACTAGACACTGCCTAGACTGGTGGTGGCCTGTCGGGTTGGTTGTCAGGTGGTCATCTAGGTCAGGTACGACGGTTGCTCTGTTTTTGTATTTTGTTTCTAAAGTGTTCTAATTTCCCTAAATTTTTCCTTTGATTTTCTTTAGGTGTCTCGGGCCTAAAGTGTTTAAGTTAGGTCCTAGGTTTGCTTTTATACTGGTGTAAGAATTTCTAGAATTTCTTCTCCATAAATTGTATACTTATCCTAAGATTCATTCTATTAGGAGGTGTCATGTACTAATCCTCTTCACTTTTGATTCAGCATAACATAACTCCTGAAATATGCTACATGAAATCCAAATTTCTCCTCAACATTTCGGCTACAAATAAATGTGTTTTGGATTAATGTTAAGTGAATTAATAATTATATATATAATATGTTAATGTTTATCACTTATTTGTTACATATATATATATATATATTCCATATACATATCACGTGTGACATATATTTGCACTCATATCATAATGTTTCTAACATATCTTTATTCTTAAGTTATGTTTCTTAATTATTTTCATGAATTCAACACATATTATATATAATTAAGTAATTTAAGGTTAATTTACGAGTATAATTATTATTTATACCGGATATACTCGTAAAAATACAAGTATATTCATATAGTAAATTATAGTGTATTATTTTATTTTATAGCTTAATTAACTTATCTTTAAGTTCCCGTTGCAATGCGAGCTTGATTTTAGGGGTTTTGAGCACTTTAGTACTATATTAAATAATTCTAATTCTAAAGGCAAATTAGGATTTTAGGTTACTATTTCCGAAATCTAACTTCACTTTGTCACTTCATCTAACTTTTTTATCTTATTTGTAAAGTTTAGGCTCAATCAGTTAATTTTCTTGAAAAGCCCTTAATCTAGGCTCAATTATCTTAAGTTCAATTTTTAAGGGCTCAAATATGCAATCAAATTATACATATAGATTAGGTTAGCTTAGGCTAGATTTAAGTCTAAGCCCAAGCTCAAAATCTCCTTTGTTATTTTTATTATTTAAGGTCCAAAAAAGCACTACAGCTATTAAAATTTCCTATTCTATTTAAAAAAAATTTCCTTTTTTAAATTTTCTATTTTTTTTTGTATTTTTCTAGATCTTGTATTTTTTCTAAACTTTCCATTTTTTGTGCTTTCTTCTATATTTTATTTTTTATTTTTTTATTTTTCTAAATTATGACCCTTTACCCTATTCTAAAAATTTTAAATTACAAAGGAGCAAAAAGCGAGGTATCTACGAAAACAAGTCGACATATTCTTGGATTAATGTCTACACCTTGGCAAGCAATGCTCTAACATCCTTCAACTCAAGAAGTTTTCTAACTAATAAGAGTACAAATTCTTTGTTCTTAACATCCATGGAAAATTAGGCTCGAAAAATTAGGCTCAGGAAATCACTAAAGATTTTCTCTACAACAATTTAGAAATTTTCTCTTTCAACTCCTGGACCTCTTTAAGGCTCATTAGGGTCAATATAACCTTCTTCCCATCCTTTTAGAGCATATAAGTGCTCCTATATCCATTGTAGAGCACTCTCAAATCGAATAGTTAGGGTTAGCTAAGTAGTATGTGTGAAGTACACATAAGTAGGACGTCCTACAACACTCCATCCTTGTATCTATTGCCAATAGTGATCGACACTCTAACTTGCTCAGAAATAAGCAAACCTCTCTTCTCTTTAAGCTAATGAATCTTGTAGGCGGCTTAGGATGAGAACAACTCGACAACTTTAAAGGCTTCACCACGCTAGTGCTATAACATTGGTATAACTTCCTTCATTGATGATCAAAGCACATAGATTGCCATTTACTCAGTAGTTCATGTAGAAGAGATTTTCTCTTTATTCATTCTCATCAGAGGCAAAGGTTGATGCAAACTGAAGCCAAGGACTGACAAGGCTAGACGCAGGGTAGGTCCAAGTTTGTAGAAAGCTCGAAAAGGTGATGAAAAGGTGCAAAAACAATAGGAAAAGTGAAACATACCCACGAACAACTCTATAAGATATGACATGCCAACAATAGAACTTTCAATAACTCAAGGCATAACTCGATATGATGCATAAGGTGATCTAGTGAGGTTGCTCATTATCTAGCCTTGCCTAAGGATTAGGATAAGAGTAAAGTAAGTAAACAAGCTAATGGAAGCAATGTTTACAAAGAAGTATATTTAGTATATTGATGATGATAAGATATCGCAGCTACATGTATAGTAGGTATTTAAACCTAAGAAATTAGGGCAACCTGCTACAATTGGAAAACACTAAAAAGGGTATTATCTAAAAGAAGTAATGTACAAGAAATAATAAGGGTACAATTGAAAATACAATAAAATGGGCATCTTATATGAAGAATTCTGTAGCATGGTTGCTCGGATACGTGACTCCCTACGGATGCATGACTTTTTGGTAGAAAAAGACAACTATGCGTTTAAGTTGGTGACTACCAAGTAGAGGTGGTAATTTAGATGTGCTAAGCTTAACAGGTAATTCTTCCAAAGTGAATTCACCTTAGACGTATTCAATTTGGCTTGAATTCAGGTCGACTGAGCTAATGGTCGGATGAACCAAGCTAATGTTCACGTATAGTTCAAGTTGGCAACTTGAGACAAATGACTAGTGTGAGAGGGTTCAACTCAGCTAAGGCATTAGGTCAGCAAATTGTAGCAGCTTGGACTCCTTAATGGTGGGTCTTAAAGAAAGAATTCACCTGACCAAACTTTCCATCCCTCAGGCTTGAGTTTGGGTGAAGGGTCCGATGATATAATTCCTATCAAAGGTATTAAGAGATCTTCGTACAACTACACAGTATTATCCTATTTCAAGTTAAGTCAAGGCATAGGAATCTTCTTGAAACTCATCTAATAGTTGATCGATACCTACTTTTTCTTCTCCTTCACTTACACTCTCCACTTCGAATTAAGGCTTATCTCCCTTGATGGTCACAACACGTCGGTTTAGGTACTAACTAGCCACATGTCCAAAACTAAAGCACTTGAAATACTTAATCTCTCAAGCCTTCCTACAAGAGCTCTGACCTTAATCCCTTTAGACCTCAGGTTCCCCGGCCTTTATCTTTCCTTAGCCATTATCAAGTCTACTCAACATTCGATGTGGGCGATCGACCTCGAAACTAAACTAAGCTCAGGTCATGTCCAGGTCGACTTGGCATACCAGTTTTGCTTAGCAAGCTAAGTCGGCTACTTTGCACTTGGTTTAGTTTATTTTGCTTCTACCTTTCAACCCTTTGTGCCACTTGGATGGTCTCATCCAAATTTTCAAGCCTCTACACCTCCACTACATTACCAATCTCAAATCTTAGTCCTAAAATGAACCTAGCTATTGTCCACACTTCCGACTTATCAAGATTATAGTGAATCATCAATTGCTAGAACTCTCGAATATACTCATCCACAGATCGACCACCTTGCTTGAGTTCTTAAAGAAGTCAAAAGATGTCTTGCTCAAAATGTTTTGGTATGAATTTACTCCTTAAAACTCTCTTCATCTTATTTTAGGTTCAAATTTCACATTGAGTTTGATGTCGTTCATTCTGCCGTTTCTTCCACCACATTGCTGCATACCCAAAAAATTCTAAAGTAGTTACTTGAATACATTGGAATATTCACTTTGAGATGTTCGGCTCCTTTAGGGGTACGAAGCCCACACTCTTTGAATCTGTCATACTACTCCTGCTCATCTCCATACTCTTCAACTTTATCTAACTTAGGTCTCCTCCTTGCAAACCTTTCAATGTATTAGGGTAGAGCTGGGTTTACATTAACAGCCTCAGGTGCTCTATGCTTAGCTACTTGTCTTCTCAACCTATCTCTCACATCTCAACCTTGTTCATTAGCTCACTCTTGAGGCCTAGCCTTTACTGTCCTTTGTATAGATATAGCCAGGTTAGCTACAATAGCAGCAAAGTCTTACAATTAATTGTCAACAATCTGTAAGGTCTATTGGGTAATACAACTATGACCATGAGCATCACTTTCGGCATCATTAATCTCTCCTTAAATATTGGGATTCGACATTCTCAATATAAGACTTCAAGAAGTCTACTAGTCAACAGAAGATTTCACACAACTTCAATAATTACGATGTCGCATAGGGACTTCAAAACTTGCTCTATTTTTCCACTAGAAAAATAGAGTATAACAAAACACACAACTGTAACAAGAAGCAACTATTATATTACTTAGCTTTCGGTCGCAACCTCAAGTTTTGATACTAAGATGATACAATATGCCTAAGAGCTGAGTTAGTACTATGTCTTACCATACGAGATAGTAATAATGGGTCCTTCAAGGTATCAAAGAAAGAGAAAATGGATAGGTTAGCAAACATAGTAGCTTCCGTAAAGTTGCTTGTAGGATGTGACAAACTAACGAGTATAACACAACTTAGTACTTCACTTGATATAACGCACAAGCTAATATTAAGTTTCACTTGCTAGTAATCTCGAGCTACTAGGCAAGACTAGATAAGAGCATGAGAAGGATGTACAAAGAATAGTGTCTTGCAAGAACAAGAATATTCATTAATAGTGATGTGTAAGATAAGATGATTTCAGCTACAAAAGATAAGGGACTATTTATGGTAAGTCCCTAAGTCAAAGAAATGTGTGCAATTACAGATAAGGGTAATACAAGAATAATAACCTAGTATGTTGCGAAAAGGGGTAAATGAGACAATTGCTATAAAGAAAATATAGTACAATGTTAGAAAAAGTGAAGGACAGGTGTCGTATGGATATTGCATTTGTGTTTTTGACCCTTAAGTGTTGTTATCAAGCTAGTCTGGTGTTGTTACAAGTTTGCAATAGAAGGTTCTTTAGTTCTGCAAGGTAGGTCTTGTTGGTAGGAGTCAAGGACCTCAGCCTTAGCATTTAGCAGGTTAGCAACTAGGTAAGAGTCCAAGGAGAGTAGAATGTGTCTGAGTTAGGACTTTAGAGTATTCATCCACAGCTCTTCCATATACTAGAGCTTGTCCTTGGTAAGTTGAGAAGATAGGATCTTCCTTATGAGAGATTGTAGGTCTCAGAAGTAGGCATGAGTAAGAGGTCTAAAGGTCAGCAATCCATCACACTTAGGCTCAATCCAAGTCCATATTGAAAAATTCACGAGGTTTACACCCTCTTCCCCTAAAAATAAGTTTTTTTCCTCAAATCTTAAATGCATATTTGGTTCCTTAAATAGACAAGGGTAACTGAGCCTCGCTTCATCTTTAACCTCCTAAGTAGCATCTTCTCTCTTGTAGTTTTAGCACAACACCTACACATAGTGGATTTCTTTATCCCTTATCTTCTATGATTATCGTCTCAAATCTAAACAAGATTCTCTTCATAGTTCATGTCATCCTTCAATTGTACTGGCTCTAACTCAACCACTTTATCAAGATTGGATATGTGCTTTCGTAGGACCGATACATAAAATACATTTTCAAGACCTAAGTGGTTTCACAGTAGTGCTAATTTGTAAGCAAGGCTTCTAACTCTTTCTAAAATCTTAAAGGGACTAACTTGCCTTAGTTTCTTACTCTGTAAGTACTCTTGATCAACTTACTTTCAAATAAACATGGTCACTAACTTTGAACTCCAACTCTCTTCTTTTTAGATCGTCCCAACTCTTTTGTCTCTCTTGAGCTTTCTTCATTTTTTGCTTTATGATTGCTACTTTATCCACTGCTTCCTAAACCAAATCTAGTCCTAAGGCCAATTTCTCACATCATCCCAAAATAATGATGATCTACATTTTTTTCCATATAAGGCATCTTATGGGGGCATCTGGATGGCAGAGTAATAGAAGTTGTTATATGCAAACTCGAGTAAGGGTAAGTAGGCATCCTAACACCCCTTGAATTCCATCACACAAGCTCTTAACATATGCTCCAAGGTCTGTATGGTCCTTTCTAATTGCCTGTTAGTCTATAGATGGTATGCAGTACTAAATTGTAACTTAGCACCTATGAACTTCTATAAACTCATCCAAAACTTTAAAAAAAAAAAAACAAAGGATCTCTCTCATGTATATTCAGGCCATTTTTTCCAATGAATGTTGATCGAGAGGAATTGTGCTAATTTAGTAAGTCCATCTACTATCACCTATATGGCATCGTGAACTATAGATGTCCTGGGTAATCTACTCACAAAATCCATTATGATCTAGTCCCATCTCCAGTCTAAGACTAGTAAGAGTTACATCATACCTCGTGGGCAATGGTTTTTAGCCTTTATTCTTTAGCACATGTCACATTTCATCACAAACTCAGCAAGATCTTGCTTCATGCGATTCCACCAAAAGGTTTTCTTGAGTTCTTAGTACATTTTCATTTCTCCTACATGGACCACATAGCTTGAATACTGGGCTTCTATCAAAATTTCCTTCTGACTCTACATCATTAGGTACACACAACTTGCCCTTCGTTTAGATTGCTCTAACCTTGCCGATTCCAAAATCAAAATACTTGCCATTTGCAATTTCTTACTTTATTTGTATCATGGCGGAATCTTTGTGCTAAGCTTCATAAATGCTCTCAATGAGTGTAGGCTCTATAACCAAGTTAGACAACTTTGAGTCCATTTCATGCTTGGTGAATTCCAAATCCAGTCTTTCAAACTCTTTTATCAACTCTTCTTGCTTAGTGAGAAGTGAAGCAACTTCTACATAGATCTTTCTACTCAAACCTTAAGCAATCACATTTACCTTTCCAAGGTAATAGTTGATGCAAGGATTATAGTTCTTAATCAATTCAAGCCAACGGTGCTATCTCATGTTCAGCTCTTTTTATGTAGAGAGATATTTCAGGCTCTTATAATATGTATAAATCTTACATCTTTAGCTACGTAGGTATTGCCTCCAAAATTTCAAAGCAAGAACTACTATAACAAGTTATAGATCATAAGTTAGGTAATTTTGCTCATGTGGCTTTAATTGCCATGATGAGTATGCTATCACCTTTTCAATCTACACCAATACATACCTAAGCCTTTTTTTCGATGCATCAATATAGATTGTGAAGGGTTCATCATTATTTGGAAGTCCCAAAATAGGCGTTCACATAAGCCTTTGCTTTAGTTCTTGAAAACTTTGCTCCCACTATTCATTCCACTCAAATTTTGCATTCTATATCAACTATGTGAGTGGTCAAGCAATTTTCAAGATGTCTCTCACAAATTTCCCATAATACCCAACTAGACCAAGAAAACTTTAGACCTCTGTAATTGTTTTAGGCCACTTCCAATCAACAATGACCTTAATTTCCTCAAGGTCAATGGATATTCTTGCACTAGACATAACATGACTAAGGAATGATATCTCAATTGGCCAAACATCACACTTGAAAAGCTTGGCATACAACTTATGTTCCCAAAGAGTCTACCATACCACTCTAAAATGTTCTTCATGCTACTTAGGGGATGTAGAACACATAAGGATATCATTAATAAACACAATTATGCATTTGTCAAGTAATGTCCTAAACACCCGATTCATCAAATCCATGAAAGCAATAAGGGAATTTGTTCACTTGAATGGCATTAGCAAGAGTTCATAATGTCCGTATCTCATCTTAAATGGCATTTCTAGTACATCTTCTAACTTGAATCTCAACTAATGATTAACCAAGACCATAAATCAATACGAGAAAGTACATAAGCACCTTGCAATTAATCAAACAAGTCATCTATGCAAAGTAGTGTATACTTATTCTTAATGGTCACTTTGTTCAAACCTTGATGATCAATGCATAACCTTAATGATGCATTATTGACCTCTAGACCTATCACTCATGCCTACCTCTAAGGCCTTCAATTTCAAACCAGGAGCATTCTCTCTTGTTAACCTATCGAAGATGAGCTCCTATACATGGAAGAGATGTGGATGAACTCTCTAAGGGCCCAACTCGAACACACTCTACTCTATTCGAACTCTTGTCCAGTTGCCAACCTGTTGAGTACCAAGTGCCAAGGTCAACTTGACAAATGTTAAGTCTGAAGACACTATATATCAAGCTCTTCTCTTTTGGCCTTCTGAATCACAGCGTCATTCAATCACCTTAGCAGCTCCCAATGCAACTCATCAACAGTAACCCAAACATCAACTCTACTCAGCCACAATGCCCTAAGATCTTAGAATATAGACCCAATCATGGCATGCCACCTATCATTCCCTTTCCTGATATTGTACTATATTCCTTGTACTATTTGTTTACTTTTATCCTTTTAGTAATGTATTAAGCTAGTATTATTGTATTACCCTTTATTGTAATTGCACATATTTCCTTATTACCCTAAGGATTTACTATAAATAGTCCCTTGTCTTTTGTAGCTAGAATCATCTCACACCTTACAGCTAATGAATATTCTTGTTCTTGCGAGATACCTTTCTCCAAGTATATTTTCTCTTACACTCTCATCTAATCTTACCGAGTAAACCTTAGTATTAGCGGCGAGTAGACCTTAGTATTAGCTTGTAGGTCATATTAGGCATAGTACTAATTTGTGTTGTATTCGTTAGTACGTCATATTCACCAAGCAGGTTCATAGAAGCTACTGTGTTTATCAACTTGTCTCATTCCTTCATTCTTTGATACTTCGAAGGACTCAATGTTACTACTTCCTACGGTAAGGCTTAGTGATCAACTCAACTCCTTGGCACATTATATAATCCTAGTATTAGAGCTTAAGGTTGCGACTGAAAGCTTAGTGTTAAAGTATTTCGTATTGGAGTGTGTATGTTTCATTATACTTTGTTTCTCTGGTGAAAATAGAGCAAGTTCTTAAGTCACTATGTAAAATTGTATCATCAAAGTTGTATGTAATCTTCTGTCGAGTAGTGGAATTCTTGAAGTCTTGGATTGCGAATGTTGAATCACTAGTGTTCAAGGAGAGATTAGTGATGCCAAAAGTGATGCTTATGGTTACGATTGTATTAACCAACAGACTCCATGAACTACTAATGAACAATTGTAAGACTTTGTTGCCTATTGTAGCCTAGCTATCTCTATATAGAGGGTAGTAGAGCTTAGGCCATAAGGGAGAATTGTTAAACAAGGCTAAGATGTGAGAGAAAGGCCAAGAAGACAAGTAGCTGAACCTAGAGCACCAAAAGTTGTTAATATGAATCTAGCTCTACCTAGACATGCTAAGAGGTTTACGAGTAAGAGACTTGAGTTAGATGAAGTTGAAGAATATGGCGAAGAGGAGGAGTAGTATGATGAATTCGAAGAGTGCGAGCTTTATGCCCCAAGGGAGGCGAGCATCTCAAAGTGTGAATTTCAAGCTTTCATGGGTCTAGTAGTGCTAATGACTACCTAAATTAGGAGGAGAAGATTGAGAAGATATTTGATTTCTATGACTACGAGGACTCGATACATATTCAAGTAGCTACTTTAAAAGTTTTTGGATATGCAACAATGTGGTGGAAGAAACTGTAAAATCTATGTTAGCATACCTGATGTGAAATCTGAACTTAGAATGAGATGAAGAGAGCTCTGAGCAAATTTGTTCTAGAACATTATGATCAAGACACTTTCTGACGTCTCCAAGAACTTAGATGAGGTAACCAATCAATAGACAAGTATGTCTGAGAGTTTCAATTGCTAATAATCTAATATGATGTTGACAAGCCCGAGTCATGGATAATAACACAGTTCATTTCTAGACTAAGATCCGAAATTGGTAATATAGTAGAAGTATAGAGGCTTGTAAATATGGATAAGACCATATGAGTAACACAAAGGGTTGAAAGGTAGAGGCAAAATCAAATGAACCCAGTGTCAAGTAGCCAACCTGGTTTACTAAGCAAGACTAGTATGCCAACCCAACCTAAATATGACCGAGCTCAATATAGCCCTAAGATGGACCGTTGAGGTTAGATGTCGAGCAAACCTAATGATGGTCAAGGAAAGACTAAAGGTGAGGAACCTAAGGTTAGAAAGGATCAAGGTCAAAGCTTTGGTAAGAAGAGTTGAGAGATAGAGTCTTTTTAAGTTGCTTAGTTTTAGATAAGTGGCTAGTCAATGTCCTAATCAACGCGTCATGACCATTAAGGGAGAGAAGCCTTAATTTGAAGTAAAGAGTGCTAGTGAAGGTAAGGAAGAAGAAGTGGGTGTTAATGAACTACTAGAAGAGATTCAAGAAGATTCAGACATCGTGACCTGACCTAAAATGGGAGACTACTATATGGTTGTATGAAGATCTAGAAGAGATTCAAGAAGATTCAGACATCGTGACCTAACCTAAAATGGGTATATGGTTGTACAAAGATCTCTTAATACCTTTACCACTGATGAGAATGAACAACCAGAGAACCTCTTCCATACAAACTACTAAGTGAAGGGCAAACTATGTGCTTTGATCATCGATTAAGGGAGCTGTACCAATGTCATAGCATAAGGAGTAGTGAAAATTTTGAAGTTGCCAATCTACCTTTACCTTAAACAGTATAAGATTCACTGACTAAACGAGAAGGGAGGTTTACCTATTACTGAGCAAGTCAGATTGCCGATCACTATTGGTGACGAATATAAGGACAAGGTGTTGTATGATGTCGTACCCATGTATGCTTTGCACATACTACTTGGTCAACCCTGGCTATTTGATTTGAAGGTGCTACATGATGGATATAGGAACACTTATATGTTCCAAAAGGATGGGAAGAAGGGTATACTAACCCTAATAAGCCCCAAAGAAGTTCAAGAATCGCAAGATAAGATTTCCAGATCACTCTAGAGGAAGTCCTTAGTGATTTCTTGAGCCCAATTTTCCCAAGTTGTTAAGACGGATAAGTGTGTATTCTTATTGGTCAGGAGGATACTAAAGTTAAATTTAATTGGAGCATTACCAGTTGAAGTGCAAGCATTGCTAAAGGATTATGCTGACTTATTTCATGTCAAGTTGTTGAGAGATTTGCCCCCTATCAAAGGCATTGAGGATTGCATTAACCTCCAACTTGGAGCTGCCTTACCTAACCAAGCTACCTATAGACTCAATCATAAGTAAGCAACCGAGCTAAAGAAACAAGTTGACAAGTTGATTGAGCACAGATATGCTCGAGAGAGCTTGAGCTCCTGTACTATACTGGTTGTCGTAGTACGAAGAAGGATGGCTTATGGAGAATGTCTATTAGTAGCTGAGTAATAAACAAAATCACTATCAAGTATTTACACCCAATCCTATGATTAAATGATTTGCTTGATGAGTGGCATGCTGTGAGAGTATTTTTAAAGATTAACCTGAAGAGTACACACCACTAGATTTGAATGAGACTTAAAGATGAGTAGAAGACTACTTTCAAAGCGAAGAACGGTCTATTCAATTTTGCTGTACTAATTGTCGTATTACCCGTTATTTATCAGAAATGCATAAAATGAGTTTCAATAACTAATGAGTTGTTAGAGATAAATAATATGTACACTAAAAATCATAGAATAACATAAATAATATTTATGAGTATTTATTTATACTCCATATGTATTTACGTATGTTAAAAATATGCAAAATTACATAAAATGCCTCAAATATACTAAAATAATGCCAAATAATTAAAGAAAATTACAAAAAAAAATCAAGGAAAAATTAGAAAAACTGTGGATTTGTTTAGAATCAAGTCGTGGCATGTTAGGATTGGAAAGAAAAAAATTAACCAATCACATTAAGGTAACTAGAAAGCAAAATTAGAAGAGGATAAGGCCATTTATGAAGTAAAAATTGGAAGAAAAAAAAAGTAAGGTAGCCTTATAAATACCCAAACCTTCAACTGGAGTTCATTTAATCAATTATGAATCAAGAAAAATTTGAGAGAAATCAAAAAGTGAGAGTTCAATATATTTAGGAAAAATCTGTGCAATTAGGGCTTGTAGACCAAACCTACGACCCATAACCATCTAGAAACAAACCACCACCACCATACCCCACCCCAACCACCTAAGGCGGCCAACACCCCTAGGACCACCACTGGTGACTAGAAGTCCATCGGACATGTTAGTCCGATTTTGTTAATTTCGTAAGAATATTAAATATACTTAGAAAGTTATGAAATTTAGTATTTCGAAGTTTTTATATATGTAGATTTAGGGAAAAAAATTTATTTTAATGAATTTATGTCTGAAAATATATTATCCTTAAGAAATCCCCGTAAGTACTGTAGAACTTATAGATTTACGCCAACGTTTCGGTAAAATTCCTCTAGCAAATTATAAGTACCATGAAACTTGTAACGTAGATCCCATATTATAGCAACATAAAACAAGAGAGGAAAGGGGCAAAAGTACGTAAGCAATTTAGCCTTCATTGCTGTGACAGTAGGAAAGAGTAACGGTTCATCTGTAAAGTTTGCCAATGTATAAACAATCAGTTAAAAACACAGCTGCATAGTCTTGAATCCAGGTAACATGAAAAATGGATAGTACAAAAGCGGATTATTACATTTATGCTATTTTTAGAAGCTCACATGGGTCCGACAATCGAATCCAACATCTTGGACACAATTCGAACCTACGATATTCATAAGCTGTTTAGTATTGCCTTTGATAATGCATCCGCAAACACGACAACGATACGACCGTTGAAATAGCAATTGAACCTGATTTGCGAAAGGAAGCTTTTCCATGTCCGTTGTGTGTGCTACATTTTAAATCTTGCAATGCAAGATGGCATAAATGTTTATGGGATAGCGGATCACCTTATCAAGATTCATTTTGCAATAAATTGTATCTGTCATAGCAAACAGAAACACTTGGAGTATACCGATTGCTGCCAGAATGAAAACCATGAGTCATTCATCCTACCTCACGACGTCATCACACGATAGAATTCTACACATGAGATATTAAACAAATCGTTGAAGGTCAACATTTATATTACATAAAATTATTATTACATTTATTGGGTCTAACATTTATTTAGAGACATAATTATTACATTTATTGGGTCTAACGTTTATTTAGAGAAATAATTTATTCTTACCTTACAATAATACTTTATACTGAACACTTTCTTAATTGGTAATATAGGTCTGGAAGGCCTTAACCATTTTTTACAACTCCCACATCCATCGAAAAGTAAGCCAAGAGCCCAAGCTTAGCCGAATTCGTATGGCGGATCGGAAGAAAACAAGCAGCTTATGCAAGTTGTTTAGTGCCTTTGTCCACCCGACAATGATTTTATCCAGCTGCTATTGTTTTACCAATAATGTTGTACTCTTGAATCTCGTTGATATTGTTTATACATTGGCAAACTTTATAGATGAACCGTCACTCTTTCCTACTGTCACGGTGATGAAGGCTAAATTGCTTACGTACTTTTGCCCCTTTCCTCTCTTGTTTTATGTTGCTACAATATTGGATCTACGTTACAAGTTTCACAGTACTTATAATTTGCTAAAGGAATTTTACCGAAATGTTGGCATAGAAGATGCTACGATTGAAGCTACGAAGCTCAGTACAAAAGCTGAGAACGCACTCAAATCCCCGTTGCTCTATCATAGGGGTAGACATATACTTCATCTCAATCATCTCAACCTAATGTTCATACCAGTAGTTCTATGTCTATGAAAAGGAGTAGGCAGATTGCTCAAATAAGCTGGAATTCAAGTACTACCGATGATATTACTAGTAAAACTTTCGATGAACCATTGGTATACCAAGTTCAACATCTACGAGAAGATGAGGCTGATGTAGATGTTCTTAAGTGGTAGGCGGCAAAATCTTACATGATGCTATCTTATCAATTGTTGTAAGGGATGTTTGGGGGGCTCCAGCTTCAATGGTGTCATCTAAAGCGACTTTTAGCTCGGGTGGGTAAGTTTTCAGCCCCCATCGCCTTCAGCTCAAAGCTGAAACTATCGAAGCCACTATATGCCTCAAGGATTGGAGGGATGGTCAAAAGAGAAGACAAGGGGGTGTGGAATGAATTTTTTGCCATAAGGAAGACGAGGAAGCCGCATGGTCATTCCAGGCAATGGAAAGGATAGAGGAGATGTAATGGATCGATGATGATGATGATGAGTACTGATTGGAATACATTTTGTTCCATTTTATTACAAATATTAGTTTTGACTAATTGGCTTATTTGTACTTCCTTAAATTTGATCTACATCTTCTAACAATAAAATTTGTATTCATGCTCATTATTTATCATGTTAAGTCTTTATCTACTTACGTCGAGGATGTGTTTTGACTTTAGGCCCATAATGGTATGATTCGTTTGATGAACTTGTTTGAGCTTTAGTGTATCTGCTTTAAGTTAAGTTCATATAATTTATGTTGCTTTGATCCAATAATCTCATTTTATATAATATTACCCTACTTTGATTCACAAACATGGTGTCGCTTAAATTGAATTTAAAATAGATTTGCCTAATTAAATTAGTTTTATTAATTTACTAAACCATTCATTTATATCTTACTCAAGCTCAACTTGATCTTGCTCATTAAAATTAAAACAAGTAGATTTGTTAAATGAAATTGTATCAAGAAATTATGATAACTATGTTTTTTTGTTTATTTAATATAATATTTAAAATTAAAAAAGGTACATGTTACGCTTACTGGTATGATATAATTCTAGTTAAAAAAAAAGACAACTGATTAAACAAATAAATTATTATATCAAATAAACTTTTTGTCATTTTAATATAATCTTTAAAAATTACATACAAGGCACACTAATTATTATAATTGCAACAAGAAAAATCAACTTATTAATGTATTAAATAAATAAATTACTACATCAAATATACTACTAAATTAAAAATACTTAAAATACCATTTTCATTTACATTTCCAAAAAATAAGAGGCCCAACGTATTATCCACTTACTTTCATGCTCATGCCTAGGTAGCCACCAACCTTATCGGCGTATTTGTGCTCACGTGCTTGAGCCCAAGCCTACTTGTGCTCGTGCCTTCTACTATTCTTGCGTGCTCGTGCCTGGATAACCCACAGAACAGGCCCAGTCATGCTCGTACTCACATGCGTAGCCCATTTACTATCCCTACTTCTATTGTTGGATTTAGCACATCATCCCTAGTAACTATCACCTCTTTAACTTCCTCACGGTTCAACTCTTCTTGTCCATTTCCTTCTCATCTTCAACTCCTACTTCTTTTCCTTCCACTTCCTCCCCTTCAATATTCTCTAAACGAGTAAGTCTTTATTATATTTTTCTTCTCTAATCTCCTTAAGCTTAACAAGTATAATCTCTAATTGTTCCTACACACTAGAGAGGTTAGCTTTATAGGTAGATTTTCTCTCATACAATTTGTCTTGATGATCTCGGGGCATAAATTTTTTTCGCATCAAACGTCTTATCTCTTCCCATGTAATAATCTCAATGTTTCCTCTCTCAATTTTTAGATTTGTCATTCTCTTCTAGCAAGTAGCTTCAAAGCTAATCATCAAATTTTTTATAAGATAGGCTCTTTTATGCTCAAGACAAGAATAATTTTCAAAAATCTAATTAACTTAGAATTCCCATTTTAAATATTCTTTAAGAGATTCGTATCCATCAAATTCCGATAGTTTGGAGTAAATACCCTAATGTGTGATGTCCTCACAACCTCACACACAACCATATCTAGTATCATATGCCATGCAGAAGAAGTCCTTTCCGTTTTCCCCCCCTTTTTTCCTTTTTTTTTTAATTGATATATATAATAGCACTTGCTCGGATTCGTTAATTTCTGACACCACTCAAAAAGGTCGTTCGACATACATATATGGGGTCAAGTTGAAGTTAACACAGTCATAAGCTCCTTACACGCCGACCATACTTGCTACACCCTTTTGCGCAAAGCTTGCTGCATGTTACAGCACAACAGTTCGGCAACCCTTATCAAATCCGACCTTTGCATACCCGCACGACTTGGCATAAAACAACTCGGCAGTGTGACACTTCAATTCGTCACTTGCTTACGTAATCAACAGTTGGATTGGCAATCTGAAGACTTAGCCTAAGATCAACTCTACAATTATGCGGCAGCACAGTCCAGTCCTTTTGGCAAAAAACAGTCCATTGTTCAGCACCTAGACTTCACCTCGACAAGTTCAACAACAGCTTGGTTTCACAATTTTCGGCTTGGTAAATTTGAACTTCTTCCACGAAACAGCTCGACAGCAATTAAACTTCACGGTACAACAACCCGACACACAAGCTTGGCAATTCAAATCACAACAGCAACACTCCACATCAGGACAGCAGTACGGCGATGCTGCTTTTCCATGTGCAGCTCGACACGGCAACAAAAGCAACTCGAACCAAAGTTCCAAAATCACAGTTGTATGTCAGTTGAGCTCGGATACGTACTTTGATAAATCGGTGCTTAATCTCACACTTTACAACAGCCCAGTACAGATCACTAATGCTCCCACAACAACAATTTTCTATGGCTACTAATTCTTACAATTTCAAACCCTAATTGAACACCTTCACCAAGTCCCAATAGCAGCCCTTAAGGTTACAACACGATCATGCACCACAAAACCCCAAATTACCAAACCACTTGCCAAAAAGGTACAAAGAAATCCCCTTGTGGGCCAACGTACTAAGGTTTCCCTTTTAAAGCATAGGACTTCTGTTAACACTAGGTTGTGCTACAATATGGAACACAAATAAATGAGATTCAATTGTAGGTAACTCCAAATTTTAAATATTTAGCTACAAAAAATTGTGGTTTCTTGATGATACAACAACAAACTAAGAAAATGAAGTCATCCCTTGTCGTACCTCCACTCTAATACTAAGATGATATGTTGCACCAAGAATTGACAAGGGCGCCAATATCAAGGTGGGTTCGATCTTACCGAAGGAACAAAAATAGAATGGGTTTAGCAAAGGGTTTAGCAAATTCGTGAGCTTTCTAGCTAGATATGATGCACCAACTAGATCCTACATGGCCTAATTATCACTTTGATATGACGTATAAAGAGATAATTGGGGTTGCCTGCCACAATCCTTACTTAATGAATTGATAAGAGCTAGTAAGCGAAAGTTTTCCAAGAGAAAAAACTCGAAGGGTTTTTTATTAATGTGCAAAATCTATCTAAAACCCTATACATGTATCTCATTTATACATAATAGCAAAGTTATCAATAAAATAATTAAAAGGATGCCCTAATGGCATTCCCGAAAATACAAAATAAAGCATGAGGGTAATTTAGGAAAAATAAAAAATATAGGAAGTCTAAATAACATAAGTAAAAATAAGTAATCAAATAAGATATTCGAGTGAAGAGTAGGTAAGCTAAGCTTTAGCATTCGGTTCTGCCAGTACCCTAAATCTTATCATTTATGCTCTCTACTCAAGCTGTACAATGGGGTCAACCTCAACTGGCCAAATAAGTAGTGGTAGTAATGGAAGGATCTCCTCTACTAGTAATAGAGGTAGGGTTATTGTTAGTAGAGTCTTATCCCTCTTAAGATAAGCCTTCAAAAGGTCATTTCGGGCTTAGATGGCATCTAGTACCTTGTTAGTACAATCCTTAATGGATCCTATCCATCTATTTGTGGATCTCGATTTAGTTAGGGTCATCTACACTTCTTATTCCTTCCACAAAAACATCTCATGGTTAGCTTTTAAAATAGATAATCTTATATACTTTGATTTTGGCACATACAATCACAATAAAGTACAATTAAACCTTATTCTAAAAGAAAATCCATCATTTCATTAATAAACTAATAATCATGAGCTTACAACCTAAAGGTAGTCACTGAATGTGAGTAAGTCTCCGCCCATACAAGATCTAAATACATCAGGAGTCATAATACATCAAATCCTTACCATGTAATGCAAACTTTCAACACTTAAAATGATCATCTATGTTCTTAGAAATGCATCATGGAGCATCTATGATCAACAAAATACATAAAAATAATAATCCTCATACTGAAAAGAAAATGGAAACTAAGCTAAAGCTATTGAGGGCCTAACCTCAAGACCAACTCCAAAAGTTTTCGCTTAATCAAAACCAGTCAACTCCTTAGGTTCAACTCTAGTGGACCCAATACTCAAGTAGGCTGAGGGTACGGCCTCTCTCTCCCTTACATCCACTTGTTTGATAAACTATAGTCTAAGGGATCAAGCTATATCACCAACTACCCTCCAAACTCCTCACTTCCCATAAGCCCTATAAGCCTAAGGTGATTGCATTGAAGGTCCTATACATAAACTAAGTTATGTGCAACCTACCTCTACTCCCCAAAGTTCAGGGGCGATGGCCTCTCTGTATCACTCAATAAGAGGACAATCTCTATAGGTTGACCTATCTATCCTAAGTCCATAAAATGTGTCCCCAAGATATAGATGCACGCTATGTTAGTGAAGAAAGCACCCTTAGTAGGACTCAACTGACAATGACGTCCTCTCCAGTAATCATTTCACATAGTCCTCTACCAAACCATCACTGTCCTAATATTCCTCAATGTAACTACCAGTGCGAAGTCCTTGCATAGCACTTGTAGACCATGTTGGAATTCAAGTAGACTCTCTCCCTCTAACATCTTATACTTAAGCCACCGAACAAGTAACTATGTTAGACTAGCCTAGATCAACAAAGGTTTTCCTTTATTAGTTCAAAGCTTATTATCATATTAAGTTTTTCAATGATACATGTTTTTATATGAATACACCTAACCCTGTTTACCCTTCTTAAGCTCACTGGTTCAGTTATCCTAGCATCTAGGGTCATGTTTTATTTTATAAAACCTATGCTTTAATACCACGTAAGCCTATCGTGCCCTAAAGGGTACTTTGGTTATAGTGGAACATTATATACCACACAAAGACTCTAGACTAACTTCCTTGTTAATTAGGAATCTTCGAAACAACATACAAAGCAAACTCATAATATCTGGGAAGCAATTTAGGATGCAAACTTAAATAATCATAGAACAACATCTAACTTAAATTTAATTACAGCCAATTCATAATTAGATCATGGATAAATCATAAGGCATAGGCCCCACAAAATAATAGCAATAGGTACAGACATAATCAACATATACCGCTATACTCTCTAAGCTACTGAAAATACAAACATAACAAAGAGAGTCTATCAACAATACTAGGCTGTCTCATGCTCTCAATCTTCCCTTATAAAGAGAGTCTATATGTAGGTCTTTGTCAAGATCCTAACAACCTAACAATGAAAAAATATGAGGCTAATAATTATAAGGTTATCTAACTAGTTATTTATCTAAATTCACTATAACTTTTAAGTTAAGTCTTAAACTTATTTTTATCATAACTTTCTCATTTTAACTCTAATTTTAGTGTTATTGTAGCAGATTTTTATTGTTTTTTGACATACTTTCTCATAGCGGTGTTCGTCTTGATGGGTGGGACCTGAATTTTTTTATAATGGTCAAAAAAGTTATATGTCTTTACAAATTTGGGCCTTCTCTGTTCTATTTTTTTATTGTTTTGGGTTTTCTTCTATTATCATAATTTTTTGGGTTTTTAACTCTTTTTAGGCCTTAATTTCACGTATGTACTAAGGATATTAAGAATTATATATATTTCTTCGCCCATTTCTAAGCTTTTAATTTAAGGGCTTAACTAGTGGGCTTATGACTCTATTTTAGTTCTAAATGTTGTTTAGGCATTCCTAACTACTTTATAAGCCTTTAGGTGACTTGATGGCCCTTCAAGGAGACTTATTATTTTAATATAGCAACTAATTAAATTATTATTTTGAGCTTATATTATTAGTTTTGGCTTGATTTATGGTTCTTAGCCCATTTTAGCTATCTAAGCCCAATACCTAAGTTTGACTTATTTGTTTAAGCCTAAAACTCAACTAACATATTTTTTGAATGGTTCTATGTACTATACCAAGTCTAAACTGTTTCAATTTGTGGGTCAAAAGGGTGATGTTGATGCTTGAATTCAAGATTTTAACCTGACTCTTAATGTAAGGGTTTAAACTAACACTTAACCTAACAAATCAAGTCCAAGTCCTTCATTATCAAGTTTAAATCATGTTCACATGTAAAAATACATTTAGGGTCAACATGTTCACCAACTTTTCATGTCTTCATAGAGATTTTCTTTGGTCTATTTTCTAGTTTCCTTTATGTATTTACACATTACTATTTTTATGGACATCCAGAAGTAACTTTTAGCTAAGATTCAAAGTGAAATTCAAAATAAGACTTACTTTAACCATATGCTGTTCAACCCTTAAGCATGATGGGTTTAGCTTGATTTCTCTTCTATTTTACTTTGATTGCAATCTTAAGAATTACTATACTCTAACTATACATAAAGTTATCACATGCCTACAAGATGTAGCACTTTAAGCTCACGTGTACAAGCTTATACATAAAAAATTTTACAAGAAAGTTACATGTATAACCTAAGGCTTTCTATTCTACTAACTATTACAAAGAATGTTAAAATGTATAAAGGAAAATAAGGAACAGAACCTTTACTACAAGGTTGCAGTTTCCTCTATGCTCCTCTTACTCGGGTTCAATTTTTTACTCTTGATGTAGATTGAGTCCCTGCTTGAGTTGTCCTCTAATAGAGCTCCTAGGTGGATGAAGTTAGAGTTAAGTGGTGATGGCTTACATGGGGCAAGTGGTGGCCGAGAGGTAGAAGTTAAGCAACACTTAGAGCTTGTTAAGCGGCTCGATTGGTGGTGGTGTTGGAAAGCGGTTTAGTAGCAGTAACCTAGCTGGAAGTTGGGGTTTGTTAACCTCAAAAGAGCAACTAAAAGTAGTGGTTTTGGTAGTGGAATGGGGTCCTTGGTTGGGCTGGCTACAAGGCACTTAGGGTAGATTTTCTTGAAAGCTAAGAGAGAGTATGCGTTGTGTTGGTGGTGTATAGCAGACATAAGGGCCAGTTTTTTTGTAGCTTTGAAGTGTTTGGTAAGTGTAAAATGAAGTGAAATTTGAATGAGTGTAAGGATGTGAGAACCAATCATGAAAAGGTGGAAATGGGAATTAGTGTTGAAGAGATTGAGCAAAAGAAAATTTGGTCACAAGGTTACCTAATTTAGCAATTTATCAACATGCATATTTAGGCTTGTAAATCAAGAGTGAGTTTAACTAAATATAGAAGTTGATGGGGATGTATGGGCCTCATCACATGGGAAAGACACGCTTACTACCTACTTATACTTAAACTAGTTTGGTTAGGACTTAAGGAACATAACTAATTGTGTTCCCTAATAACACTTTCAATAAGGCTATAATAAGGTGTAATGCGATGCATGTGATATGTACATATGATATGTATGGCACCACATGTAGTTACACTTAGGGTTCTCCTTAGCTTAGTTAGTTTAATTTAGGATATTGATTAATTTAATGTAATTATGTATATTGTTTAGTAATTTACTTTAATTCTTTGGTATAGTAGTAGTGATTTTCATGTTTTAAGTCAGATTAAGGTTTTAAATAAAGTTTAGGTTTTTCATCCTTAAGGATATATAATTTAAGGTTTATGATTAGGGTTTTCAAACAGCTTATTAAGGTCTTTAGGTTCACTTTCTGGTATTGAATTTGAATTTTTGTTAATTCCAATTAAATTTAACCTTGTCAATTATGGGAATATCTCTAGACATTTGAGCTCGATCTAAGTCTATATTGAAAAATTCACGAGGTTTACAAAACCTAAAAGGTCATCAAGTGCAGTTTAACATGCTCCCAAACAATACCTCAAGAGGTATCATAAACAAATGAAAAGGAGTTTATCTCCTCTAACAACTAAACAAAATCATCAAACAACATATGATGTCCCTACATCAGTATCTAGTCAATCCACTAAACTCTAGTTATCATAAAAATAAAGATACTGCAACATCTTCCTCTTAGACATCATCTACAAATGGCTCATCATAGATAACATAGCTTGTGTAAGGGTTGGTTTCAAACCATGGATCAACTCATTAGGCCACTGAACTGGTTGTTAAACCACTAGTTAGGTGCAACAAGCAATTTGACTCGACAGTTTAGGCTCATGCTAACATATATATATATGTATGTATGTATAAGGGGGAATAATTCGACTACTCAATGGTAACCTTTGCCCCATTAATATTCCCCAATCTCCATTAATTTTCAAACATGAAATAATGTATATGAAGAACATGATATGATAAATGATGATGATGCCAATTGCCACAAGAAAAAAGAGATCTTCACATGAAAGTGGTTTGGCATGAATATTGAATGACAGAGATAATTTGCTTTGCTTAGTCCCATTCCATCACGTATGTTTTAGAATTACAAATTGCAAATGAAAGTGGACGCTTGATTTGAAGATTTTAGTCAACAATGGATATGAATCAACTCCCCAAACTGATCGTGCATAACCAAGCTAGAGGACTCCAAGGACTTACGTAGAAAATACTAGCTCGAAGCCCCATCCATGACAAGGATTCCTACCCTAACCTCTATGTTTCACTCTACTGTTGACCTGAGTATCGAGCTCTCATGTTTGCCAACGTAGTTCCTAAAGCTACCGAGCAAACGTACCAACTTGCTAAGTATACAGATTAACTATAGACACCTAATTTTTGCCCATTCGTAATTCTAATTTTTTATTTTTTTTTTATTTTTTGCAAAAAGGGTCTTAATTCAAAAAAATAATAATAATAATTTGAAAAATGATGAAAATACAAAAAAAAATGAGAAAAGAAAAAATATATAAAGATTTTTATATTTTTTTTTAAGGAAGAAAATTATTTTAAAGTCAAAAGTTTTAGCTTAGCTTAGTTTAAAAAATTATTTTAGGGAGTTACGTGATTTAAGTACAATTTAATTGTACTAAATATCAAGGTGTAAGCCAATGGCCTAACGGATAAGTATTGGAGTATTTGATATGGAGTTAGTTTAAGGTCATGAGTTCGAGTCTCGCTAGGCACTTATGTGCTTTTATTTTTCTATCCTTTTTATTTTTAGCAAGTCGAATGCATGGGATCACAACTAATTAAATCTTTTTCATTCGAATTTGAATCATTATAGAAGATATGAATCTAGTTTGATTTCGATTAAATTAGATTTGAATTAATATGAATGATTTAGATTTAATTTAATTTTTATCAAATCAGGTTTAAATCAAGATAATAGATTTGATTCTATGATTTGGTTGGGGCTTGTAAAATCAGTTTTTCATCTTTAACCAAGGGCCCTAGAAAAAAAAAACATTGAACAAGTGACTAAAACAAATGCCACAACACATTCCACTATCGACACAATTCTAGCAACTCATACGATCACAAACTCCCTCCATCTACAAACAGACACAGCACTCATACGATCACGAATTCCCTCCATCTATAAATAGACACAATTAGTTTCAGCCTTCACTCAGCTCTATCACAAACCCGACGCCTCAGCCAACGAGATAGTGTCAACCCCTCATTGACACACGCGACTGAAACGCTGCCTACTATCACAACATAATCAGCATATGCCAAGCACTGCATCATCCAAGGATCAACCGCTCCACTGCTGAACATGCCCATCTTCCTTCGTTCATCATTATCAATACAGTAATGATGACAATAGCGGCACGGATAGCAATGGCAACGTCCACACTCACCGCACCACACTCATCGCAGCAGTGCAAACACTATCACACCAAGCACAACCAGATTAGTCCATGTGCATACACTACTTCATCCTTCGTCCATCCACTGCACCTTGCACAGCACATATCTTCCTCGACCGAACAGCACTTGCCTGACTGTCGCTACACTCGCTTGACCGTCGCTGCACTCACCGACTAAGCGACCAGATGCACTCACGAGCAACAACCCCTGCCCCAGCCGAATAGCAACAAATTCGATCTTTGTCAAAGTTTTATTAAGTAATTATTTATTATTATTATTATTATTATTATTATTATGTTATATTGTTATTATTATTTAGGACTTTGGTAGTTTAACATGGTGTATATACATAGATGGGTATATCTTAGTTTAAGGTACATCTTTTAGCATAGATTAGGTATATTATGTTGATTTAGGTGAATTTTTTTAATAAGTAATGGTAAATATATAAAGATATATCGATATTAGGTAAGGGATTGTTAAGATTAGTTTTTATATACATTATTATATTAATTATATTTTATTAGTTGACATAATATATAATATGTATATACATATTAGTTTAGGAGTTTTAGTATTAGTTCTTATACAAGTGTATTATATGGAATTAATTTATTTCGTTAGATAGTTGTGTATATTCGTTAGGGATTTTTTTTGTTAAGATTAGTTTTATAGGGTTTCCTCATATATAAAACTATTTTATCCCTTTTTAGCTTAGGTATTTTTTTTAGCATTATGATTTTAGGATTTTTTTACTTAGAAAAATTTATTTTGGAAATAAAAATAATAAAAAAAAAACATTTTAAAAAATAAAACTTTTAGAGAGTTTTTATAAAATAAAAGACTTAGTAAATTAGGACTCTTTAGTTTTCTTTTGAATAAACTGAATCAAGTAACAATGTAAATGCGGTTGGTTTTCAAAAATTAAAATAAATCAACACATTAAAGATTTTTTGAAAGAACTATGATCATCTGATCTCGACTAACGGGTATGTAGGCATATTTGAGGCGACAATAAAATCCATAGAAACCTAGGTTTTTTTTTTTTTTGTTTGCTTTTCTCAAAGATATTAAAAAAGATAATTTAGAAGAATAATCCTAATTTCGGTAAATAGATAGTAGCACCCGTTAAGGTTTAATAGGTTAGCCCCCAGATTTGGATTTCTCTAGTTTGTATTAAATTAAAATTGAAAACCGATAGCTAAATCGTAATCAATCCACCCAATTGATTATGGTTTTCTTTTCTTTTTCCCGTCTTCGGTCGAGTAGCGACTCCAAAAATTTTTCTAAATAAAAAACCGAAATTTTCCAATTTCTTTAGTCAATGATTAATATTAAATGAGTTAGGGTTTAATATTGATCGAAAATGGGGAATTCAATTTTAAATAGAAAACCAAAAAAACAGGCTCGACATTAACCTATTGAGTACCCATACCAATCGTCAAGCTCTTTTCAAGACCCAAACAATGTCCTAGCAAACCAATCTTAAACTTCTATCTAAGCCAACCAACATCTGACCCTAATCAAAGCTGAACTATGAGATACCTGACTTGAAGGAGATCTGGACATCCTTGATTAATTGAGCTCCAACTTGAACCAGATCATGCTGGCTTTGATTGTGGATTCTTTTCTTCACCTTTGTCTAAATTGTATCATATTCCAAGCTACCAACCACCATGTAACACGTCTCTTCTATCATAACATTCTAGAAGGATTCTTTACTTTTCCGTACGGAATATTCTTTGTCTCTTTTACCCTTTTTAGTATAATTCATGCAATCCCATTTTAGTTTACCCTTTTATCTTTTCCATTTATGCTTATAACCCTAGTACTACTAGTATATAAACCCCTACTCTTTTTATACGCAGTCATCAACTTCAATATCAGAATTAATACAAATCTCTTTTTGTGAATAACCTTAGTATTCTCAATGGACTTTTAACTCTTATCTATTCTCTTTAGTAAAGAGCAGTGGCAAATGACCCTATAGTTCAAAATGGTGAGTCATATTTGATGGATTGTAAGCCAAGTAGGATCGATTGGTGTATCATATCCAATTGGTAGCTACTTGGACTTTACTAGTCTTCTTTTATTTTCTTTAGGTTCTCTTCGTTGTAGTGCCCCTCAATGTATTCAACCTCTGAGATGCATCAACTTCACTAGTATCAAAGCACGGTTCCAAGAAGGAGTATGTAAAGCTGTAGTAAAGTATTGGTTTGTGTTTGCTTTTAGCAGCTACTATGTTCCTTCCATAGCCACTTCAATGTATTTGTGCAAAGTAAGTTCTAAAGTTTTGAGTTATGTAATGAAGATTTGTGTGTTGGTAAGTGTAGTTCTAGTTGTTACTCTGTTTCACTCTGTTTTTTGTTATGAAAACAAAATAAGTTCATTTCTATCCTCTTCAAGTGAGTATTAGGTGATTGTAGTTGTTAAAAGTGTGTTAATAGAGTTTTAGGTAGTAAATAGAAGTGTTTGTTGTATATTGTGTTGTCAATCTACTTGAAACATATCATACTATGTCCGATTCGAGTGTTCAAGGTGTCATTGGTGACTAGAGTGGTAGTACTTATGCTAGTCGTGGTCATAATGGTAGTAACACTCCTAGGTCAGTCAATGATAAGCTCGACAGACTTACTAATTTTGTTGAGAGTCCGATCACTGTGATGTAAGTTAATAGACAACCCCAAGGTATGCCACAACATAACTTACCTAAGAATGTTCCAAAGAGACGTTATGGCTAAGGTAGTTGAGCCAATCGCCTAATTTCCCAATTTGACCCCAGCAAGTTGGAGGAGTAATAGACTAAGCTACTAGATGAAGGCTAAAGTTAGAGGAGATTGAGGAAGATGATGAGGAAATAGATGCCAAAGAGTATGGAGAGGAAAAAGAAGAGGCCGATTATTATCGAGCATAAGAGTGAGGATGATGCGTCTCCAAGGTTGAACATACGAAGAGGCACTACAACGAAGCAAACCAAAACAAATAGGAAAAAAGGTTAGCAAAGTCTAGGCAGCTATCAAATGAATATGACACACCACTCAATCGTACTCGGCCTATAATCCGTCGAATATGACATACTAGTTCGAACTAAAAGATCACTTGCCACCTCTCCTTGCTAAAGAGAATAGATAAGAGTTGAATGATAACAAAAACACCAAGGTTGTTTAAAGGAATAATTTCTATATTGAAGAGATGATTGATCACATACAAGAAAGTAGGGGTTTATATGCCTGTCTACTAGGGTTACTTTACATGTATGAAAAGACAAAAGGGTATTCTACAACTAGGTTACATAAGACATACTAAAAAAGGGTAAAAAAAACAAAGAATATTCAGTATAAAAAAGAAAGAATCATTCTAGAATATTGTGTTAGAAGACAAGTGTCGCTTGGTGTCTGGATAGGAGAAATATGGTACAAGGTAGGCAGAAACAAAGTAAGCATGCGGTTAGGGGCTAACCTAATGTAGACTAGGTAATGCGTCTCTGTGGTGGAACACATAGAGAGGTACCACAACGAAGCAAAACAAACAAATAGGAAAAAGGTTAGCAAAGTCCAGGCAACTACCCAATGAATATGACTCACCATTTGATCCTACTCGACCTACAATCTGCTAGATATAACACATCAAGCCAAATTGAAGGGTCACTTGCCATTACTCCTTACTAAAGGGAATAGATAAGAGTTGAATAACGAGAACACTAACGTTGCTCAAATGAGTAATTTCTATATTGAAAAAGATATGATTCTACGTATAAAGAAAGTGGGGGTTTATATACTTACCCACTAAGGTTATTTTATATGTATGAAAGGACAAAAGGATATTTTACAATCACGTTACATGAATCATACTAAAAGGGGGTAAAAAGGACAAAGAATATTCTGTACGGAAGAGAAAGAATCATTCTAGAATGTTATGTCAAAAGACACGTATCGCTTAATGGCTAGATGTCAGGAGTATGATACAACATTAGTAGAAAAGGAAGTGCTGGTAGTCAGGGGTCGACCTGATCTGGATTAGGTCAGGAGCCAATCATTCTAGTTAGGAAGTCAGTTAAATTAGAGTCAAGTGCCAGTGGTTAGTTGAAGAGCTCAGCTCGCTAGCCTTTCCTAGGTTACCTTCTAGATCAAGACTTCACAGCTGTATAGGAGCATGTTGGACACACATAAGGATCTAAGAGATAGGTCGGTAGGAGGTCGAATTGGAAAAGGAGTCCCCATCTCGGCTATGGCTTAGAGCTAGTATTTTCCATGCGAGCCTTTAAAGTCCTCGAGCTCAGCTTCTTGTGATCGGTCTAGGGGACTGATTCCTATCACCAGGTCGAAGACCAATTAGTTCTTCTAAAGAGAAGTCAACTTGATTCAAGGTCGGATTCTTGTGGTCAGATCAAGAGCTCGCCTCGGCTACTCTTAGGCTATCTCTTAAGATAAAGCATTGCTGTTGAACAGAGGTAGATCTAACGCATGTAAGAATCTAATGGTCAGGTCTGCATGAGATCAGCTCGGGATAGGAATCCCCATCTTGGCTATGGCCTAGAGTTAGTATCCTTTGAGCGAGTCCTTAGAGTCTTCTAGCTCAACTGTGTGTAATTAGTCCAAGAAGTTGATTCCTATCATCCGCCTAAGGGTTAGAAAGATTTGTCCTCAAATCTAGAGTGATCTCTACTCTTTCTTCTAGGGCACTCACGGGGTCTTCTTTTGTTAGTTGGTGAAGGATCAGATTGGACACATTGAAGGTAGAAGAAACCCCATAGTCATCAAGTAACTCAATTAGGTAAGCGATGTGGTTGATTTTCTTTAGGACTTTGAACGAAGTATCAACTCAAGGAGATAGTTTGTTCTATCTCAAATGTAGGAATCATTCTCGGCTAAAATGTATCCATACTAAGTCTCCTTAGTGGAAAGGAATGGTTTGGCGGCCTCAGCTATGAATTTCATGCTACTTCTAATTGAACTTAGCAATCTTCTTAGTTACAAACTGGTGTAGCTCATGCAATTCTTGAGCTTGGTCCACTCTAGATTGACTCTCTTCAATAGTTGCTATGGTGTCGATCATATCCGGGGGAATGGTAAGGTTAAGGCCATAGACAACCTTGAATGGGGTCTTCCTAGTAGTGCTATAGACAGTTCGATTGCATGCGAACTTCACAACTAGTAGGCACAGATCCCAATCCTATAAGTTTTTTCCCACTACAACTCTGAGCAGATTGCCTAACGTCCTATTTACCACTTCAATCTGGCCATCAGTTTGAGGGTGGCTACTGGAACTAAATACAAATTTAGTTCTAAGTCTTCTCCAAAGAGTCCTCTAAAAATAGCTAAAAAATTTTGTGTCCCAATCTAAGACTATAGTTTTTAATATACCATGTAGTCGGGTAATCTCCTGCAAAAACAAATCAGCAATATATATAGCATCGTTAGTCTGATGGCATGGAATGAAGTGTGCCATCTTGCTAAAGCAGTCCACTACAACAAAAAAAGAATCTTTCCCCCTAGATGTTCGAGGCAACCCTAGGACAAAGTCCATGTTGAGGTTGGCCCAAAGTAAAGTAAGCGTTGGCAATGGCATGTACTCTCTACAGGGTTTTTTCTTCCCCTTAGCACGCTTGCACACTTCACAACTACTGACTACCTTATAGACATCATTAGCCAAACCAAGTCAATAAAAGTTTTCTTTCAATAGGTTAGTTGTCTTGGTCTCCTCGAAATGACCAGATAATCCTCCACTATGAGCTTCTCTTATCAATAGCTCACGCATGGAACGGTTTGGGATACATAGCCTGTGGTCCTTAAATAAATAGCCATCCTTAAGATAATATCCTCTAACTACTACCCTTTCTCGGCATTATTCAATAACAAGACCAAAGTGAAGGTCAATAGCATACTGTTCGGTGATGAGTGAGAATCCCAATAGTTTTGTCTGCAAAGTGGTTAGCAAAGTTTATCGTCATGACAGGGCGTCAGCAATCACATTTGCGCTTCCCTTATTATGCCAAATGACATACAAGAAGCCCTCCATAAACTCCAACCACTTAGCTAGTCTCTTAGAGAGTTTTTTCTAACTCCCAAGATGCTTTAATGATTCATGGTCAGTGTAGATAACAAACTCCTGTGGTAGCAGATAATTTTGCCAAACAGTAAGGGCTCGAAAAAGGGAGTACAACTCCTTCTCGTATACAAAATAGTTCAAGGCAGGCCTACTAAGTTTCTTAGTGTAATAGGTGACCAGTCGTCACTACTGCATCAAGATAGCACCAATTCCAACTCCCGATGCGTCACATTCTAATTCGAAGGGCTTGTCAAAATTTGGTAGTGATAAGACAAGTGCCAAGGTGAGTTTTTCCTTGATCGCTCTAAAGTTATGTTCAACTCAATCATTCCACCTGAATCCTTCACTCCTCTTTATCAACTCAATCAATGGAGCAGTTATTGTACTAAAGTCTTTAATAAATCACCTATAAGAGGAAGCTAAGCCGTGAAAACTTTGGACCTCAATGACATTCTTCGGCGTTGGCCATTCCAGAACAGTTCATATCTTCTCCTCATATGCTCGGATTCCTTCCCTTGACACTACAAACCCTAAGAGTATCACTTTTCTTTGGCAGTACATACACTTCTTCACATTTCCGTACAACTTCTCAGTTCACAAAATGCTAAATACTTCGCAAAGATGTTGAACATGGTCGTTCAAGCCAGCACTATATACTAAAATATCATCAAAGTGTACAACTACACATATCTTAATTAGGGGGCACATTACAAGGTTCATTAATCTTATGAACGTACTTGGTGGATTGGTAAGTCCGAATAGCATAACTAACCATTCATAGAGTCTATGCCTAGTCTTAAAGGCAATCTTCCATTCATCATCTGCCCTCATGCGAATTTAGTAGTAGCCACTTCACAAATCAATCTTCAAAAATATCTTTTCACCATGAAGCTCATCTAACATGTCATCGAGCCTTAGTATCAGGTATCTGTACTTAACAGTAATTCAGTTGATTACTTAGCTATTGATGCACATATACCATGAACCATCTTTCTTCAAAATGAGTAGAGCTGGTACAGTATAAGGGCTCATGCTATCCTTCACATATCCTTGCTCTATGAGTTCATCCACCTGTCTTTTTAGCTCAGCAGCCTGCTCAGGGTTCATCCTGTATGTAGGTTGGTTCAATAGGGCGGCGCCTAGCTACAAATCAATATAGTGCTCTATATCGTAGATTGGCAGCAATCCTCTAAGCAATTCTTCTGGAAATAGGTTGGAAAACTCATTTAACAAGCTTCAGATCTCTTCTAGAACATTCTATAACTCCCTCATCTCCATCAGTCTCCTAACTAATAGAAACATTGATTCATCAACCTTCTCAACAGATCGAAGCTCTCTATGGCTCATCACCAAGGCTTTCTTCTTACTAACGCTAATTATAGGTTTCAATTACTTAGGACGGGGTTAAGGGTTGCAACACTATCTTCCTTCCATCCTTACCAAAGGCATAGGTGTTCTTATACCCATTGTACGTCATACGTTAGTCGAACAACCAAGGTTGTCCAAACAGTAGATGTGAAGCTCCCATGGGGACGACGTCGCATACTACTTCATCCCTATATACATTTCCAACACTAAATGGTACGGTCACTTGTTCAATCACGTGTAAAGCACCCTTATCATGAAGCCAATGTAGCTTATAAGGTTGAGGATGCTTGGAGGTTAGCAAACCCAAACTTTGCCCAAAGGACTGTACAACTACATTAGTACAACTTCCTCTATCTACTATAATGGTGCACAATTGTCCCTTGATGGTACATTTAGTGTAGAATGGATTTTCTTTTTAGTCTTCCTTAGAGCTCGATAGGGGGCTTAGTACTCTCCTCAGAATTAGGGTCATCACTTCTCTTTAGTCAACATAGATACAGGTCTCCTTTTTCTCTTCGGCTTTAGGTTTTCTAACATCCTCTTCCTTCTCAAGCTCACTCTCATCAATGTTATCCACTACATCTCCTTAGAGCACCATAACACGTTGGTTCGAACACTTAACAGCCATATATCTGAAGCCCAAGCATTTTACCTCGCTGGTCTTTTGTCCGGAGGTCTACCCTTTCTCATATATCCTCAAGGGTAGCCTACTCTCGACTCAGCCTAGATGACCGGCCCAACCTTGCTAGCTTGCTCAACTGTCTTCAGGTCGGTCATTCCTATCCTCGGCCTTGATTGGCTTCCTCGACTCAACTTGATCAAGTTAGCACAATAGTGAGACTCACGAGAATATCAGCCTAGTTCGACTCAAAACACTTCTTCTCTACCTTTTGACCCTCTGCGCTATCTTGATAACCTCTTCCAATATATAAAATCTCTAGACCTCCATGATATTACGAATCTCATACTTGAGCTAAGAAATGAACCTTAATACTGTATGGGCCTATGGTTCTTCTATGTCAGCTCGAATAATTAACATCTAGAACTCTCTTACATAACCATCAACTTATCAGTTCCCTTAGCGCAATTCCTACAATTTTGCAAAAGTATCTTATACGTAAGTCTTGGGTATAAATCTACCTCTTAACAACCTTTTCATCTCATCCCAGGTCCTGACACATCGTCTTCCATCTCTTGCTCTTGCGACATTCAGATTCTTCCACCACATGGTGGCATACCCAGTAAGCTCCAACGCAGCAAGTTAGACCTCAACAGCATCTTTATTGTGAACCGTAACCAAGAATAGATAAGGTCGGTCGCTGGATAGATCCAAGCTTGCAGAAAGCTTGAAAAGGATTAATGGGGAAAGTGCGAAAGGGCAAAAATGACAAAGGGAATAATAAGCAAAACCCATGAACAGCTCTAGAGGATATGACACACCAATGGAACTTCTAAAGACTCAAGGCACAATTTGATATGACGCACGAACCGGTCCAGTAAGGTTAGTCGCCACCTAACCTTGCTTAAGCAAAAGGATAAGAGTGATATCGAGAGTAAACAAATAGTGTTTACGTAAGGAAAAAAATACTCAAGTGTATAGAGAATGATCTGATCTTCATTACAAGTACAAGGGTATTTATACCCATAAGTTAAAGCAACTTACCTAAAAAGGAAAAGACAAAAAGGGCATTTCTTAAGGAAGTAATATACAAGATACAAAAAGGTAAAAATGAATATACAAGAAAAAAAAATCATTGGCACAACGAATTTTGCACATGATACTATACACATGGCAATGTTACATTGGCGAGGTTGTTAGAAGATACGAACAAAAAAGTACGAACAAATGGCTTGTCCGAGCAGGGATGACTTAGTTAGTCCGGAGTCTCTCTTTCTCAGCTTCTCGGCAAGGAAGATGCAGAGTAATTGATCGGCTCGGAAGATGCTAAGTAATTGATTAGCTCGGGCGTGAGTGAGTAATCTTCAATTTGATACACTACAAAAGATAGGTAGTCATATGGCTCGACATAAAAGGTAACTCGGTAAGAAAGTACTTGGCCTTAGTAGGAGTCGATTAGAATAGAAGGTTTTATCATGCCAGTCCCTCTAATCCTCGGGCTCAATTGCAAGTCAAAGGTCTAATAGCTTGATTCCCATCATTTCCTCTGAGTTGTTTTGGATTTGGGATCAAATCCGATTGGTGTTCACTCAATTCTCCATCAAGGTGATACAAACTGAGGTCAGCAATGTTAAAGGCATCAAAAACCGCATAGTCCTTGAGCAATTCTAATTTGTAGGCATTATCATTTATCTTCTGGAGGATTCTAAAAGGTCCTTCCACTCTTGTAGATAATTTGTTCCTCCTCTTGTTCGAGAACCGTTCCTTATTGAGGTGTAGCCACACCAAGTCTCCCAGCTGAAATTATTTAGCTGTTCTACCCTTGGTCTTTTACTCACATTCTTCTAGCAACTTAATCGATGTGCCGAGTGATCTTATCATAGATGTACTGAAGGAATTATGCTCTAGTCGATGTGTCAGGGTCCTCTTATGGGGGTACTAGTACAAGGGCATGGTTAAGGGGCAACTTGAGATTGAATCCATAGACTACCTTAAAGGGAGTCTGCTTAATGGTGTTATGTACTGTTTGATTATAGGCAAACTCGACCACTGGCATGCAGACATCTCAATCAGCCAAGTTCTTACCCACTGCAGCTTAAAGCAATGATCCCAAAGTGCGATTAATAACCTCTACTTAGCTGTCAATTTGGGGGTGACATGAGGTACTAAAAAGTAATTTGGTTCCCAGCCGACACCACAGGATTCTCTAGAAATGGCTTAAGAACTTCGGGTTTTTGTCGGACACTACACTTCTCGGCATACTGTATATCCATATAATCTCTTATAAGAAAAGAGAAGCAATAGCCGAAGCATCATTAGTTTTGGTGCAAGGCACGAAGTGTGCCATCTTACTAAACTTATGCATGATGACCATTACAGAATCTTTGCCTCGGGCAATTCGCGGTAGTCTAAGAACAAAGTCCATGCTCAATTCAGTCCATGGCCTCGTTGAAACAGGTAGGGGCATTGCTTTTCCTTACTTGGCTTGGCACTTGGCCTACTTGCACATGGTATAGCTTTTGACAACTCGGAGCACGTCATTCCTCATTCTCAGCTAAAAGAATCGACCATTTATTAGTTCACAAGTCCTCCTTTCCCAAAAATGTCTGAAGAGATCTCTATTGTAGGCTTCCCTAACTAGTAGCTCCCTCAATGAATAAATCAGCATACCTAATTTTCTGCCTCGGAATAAATAGCCATCTTCCACATGATACTCATCCACTATCCTCCCATCAACACATCGTGAAATTATGGGTCCAAAGTATGGATTCTCAAAGTACTGTTCTTTGACACTTATAAACCTAAACAGTTCAGTCTACAGTTTTGATAAAAGCGCATATCTCCTTGAAATAGCATCTACAACTACATTGCTCGTTCCTTGCTTATACTTTATTATAAAATTGAATCCTTCAAGGAATTCAACCCATCTCGTCTACCGCTTTGACAACTTGTTTTGACTTCAAAGGTACCTCAGCAATTCATGGTCAGTATATATGACAATTCTCCCGGCAATAAATAATGTTGCCATACTTACATTGCTCGAATCAGTACCAAAAGTTCTTTGTCATACACGGAGTAATTTAACTAGGGTCCTCAAAGCTTTTCACCATGGAAGGCAATTGGTCAACCTTCTTGCATTAGGACAATGCCTATTCCAATGCCTATTCCAATGCCTAACGCATCACATTCCAACTCAAAAATTTTGTCGAAGTCAAGTAGCACTATCACCGGGATGGAGGTCAATCTCTCTTTTATCTCAACAAAACTCCTCTCCTCCCTTTCTCCCCATCGAAAGTCAGTGTTCTTCTTTGTTAACTTGGTAAGTGGTGCAACGAGAGTGCTGAAATTCTTGATGAACCTTCTATAAAACGAAGCCAATCTATAGAAACTTCTTACGTTGGTACAAGTCATAAGAGTCAGCCACTCAACAATTGCTCAGATCTTTTCATCATTGACTCATAAGTCTCCTCTACTAACTATATAGCCTAAGAATACCACTTCTTCCTAGCAAAAGCAACATTTCTTTAGATTACCGAATAATCTCTCAATATGGAGGATATCCAAGACTGCACTGAGATGTTTACAGTGACTTAGCGTGTCGATACTGTAGACCAGGATATCGTCAAAATACACTACAACATACTTCCCTATGAAATGTCTCAATACATAGTTCATTAGCCTCATGAAAGTGCTCGGGGCATTCGATAAGCCAAAGGGTATGACCATCCATTCGTAAAGTCCATGTCAAGTCTTAAATGCAATCTTCCACTCTCTCCTGGCCTCATGCGAATTTGATGGTAACCAGATTTAAGTTCAATCTTGCTAAAAATCTTGGCTCCACTGAGCTCATCCAACATGTCTTCTAGCATTGGGATCGAATACTTGTATTTGATCATGATCTTATTCACAGCTCAACTATCTACACACATTTGCTAGGTTCCATCCATCTTCAACACTAGAAGTGCAGGCACAGCACAAGGGCTAAGACTTTCTCTTACATAGCCTCTCTTTAGCAACTCATTGACTTGACGTTGAATTTCAGAAGCTTGCTCAAGATACATCCAATATGCTGGCTTATTCAGTAATGCAGCAGCAGGTACTAAGTCAATGCAGTGCTCTATGCTTCGAGTTGAGGGCAACCCCTCAAGTAACTGTTCTAGGAACAAGTCAGCATATTCATCTAACAACTCCTTGATCTCTTGGGATAACTCACTCCGCTCCTTCATTTCTAATAGTCGCCTGACCAACAAGAAGGTCGGCTCATTAGCATTGATGGCCTCTCGGGGCTCGACTCTACTCACTACTAAGGCCTTCTTTGATCCGCGAGCAAGTTTTGTCTGTAACTTATTAACTTCTCTTGGCAACATCGGATTCAACATAATTTTTCGGTCATCCTTCTCGAACATTTACGTATTCCTGTAGCCGTCGTATATAACTCTCCTATCAAACAACCACGATCTACCCAGCAACACGGAGGAAGCGCACATGGGTAATATGTCACAAAGAATCTGGTCAGAGTAATTCGCTATAGTGATCAATAATAGTATTTGCTGAGTGACATGTAATACTCCTTTCTCACTCAACCAATGTAACATGTACGGCCTTAGATGTGTAACAGTCGACAACTTCAATTTTGAAACAAGATCAGCCACTGCCACGTTGGTACAACCTCTACTATCCACGATGAGGGCGCACACTTAATCGTTCACCTTATAGGTAGTATGGAATAAGTTCTCTCTCTGCTCCTCCTCTTGTGAGGGCTTAATGTTCATAGCACGTCGAACAACCATAAGTAACTTATCCAAGTCCTCGACAAATACGTCCTCCTCAATAAGTTCTTTCTCGGCAGGAAACTCCTCTTCCTCGGGTTTCTCATCTGTACTTTCTACTTTTAACTTCAGGATGTCTCTCTTGATAACCATCATCCTTCGATTCGGGCGCTTAGCAGCTATGTATCCAAACCCTTGACACTTGAAGCACTTGATTTGGCTAGTCTTCCTGCTAGACCCTTACCCCTTCTCATAAGTTTGGGTAGGTACTTCACCATCAAGTCGGCCTTTCCGGTCGACTCTATACTCGACTAAGCTCAGTAACTTGCATGTCTGGGTGAGCTAATCGGCATCCTCACCAATACTCGGCTCTTTCTTTGTCTCTCTACTCATTGGGCAATCTTAATAGCTTCATCTATTGTGTCGAACCGTTAAAGCTCTACAACATCTCAAATGTCTCCTCTCAAGCCAGTAATGAATCTTGAAACTGTTCGAGCTGGTGGTTCCTCCACTTCACAATGAATCATGAGCATTTAAAACTCTTGAATATACTCGTCAATAGTTCGGCCTCCTTGTCTTAGCTCTTGAAGCCAAGTGAAAGTATCTTAGAGATAAGTTTTCAACATTAACCTATTTTTGAGCACTCTCTTCATCTCGAGCCAAGTGTTAATCTCTCAATATCCCTCTCGTCTTCTCATGGCCTGAAAATTCTTCCACCACATGGCGGCATATCCAGAGAACTCAACAACAGTAGTTCTGACCTTCTCATAATTATCATATTGATAGTAATCAAACACACACTCTACCTTCTCTTCCCACTCCAGATACTCATTAGCATTCCTAGATCCATTGAAACTTAAAATTCGAAGCTTACATGGTCGAATACTCTAGGGATTTGTACACGCGCTTCTTCAAAATACTCTTTTTCCTCTTCATCAAGCTCTCTCAAGTCTATCCTTTGCCTTACTCATCCGCTAACTCCTCCACGTTGAACAGGTCGAGTTGGGTTCTAACCTCTAATAGGTTAAGCAACTTATAGAGCGTTTTAAGTGGCCTTAATGTGCCGGTAAGATAGCGCAAGAACAACTTGAGTCAAATTTATTAAGAGGTTAGCTACCTTATCAAGTCTCTCGTTAGTACTTCTAGGAATTTTTTGAGATTGTCATCCATGGTAAACAACTCCACTGTCATCGTCAGTACCAACATTCATATTTGGGTCTGTCACTTTTTTTTTTCTCATAGATTCAAAACTTAAACAAACACTTTCGGGGAACTAACAATTAACAACATAGTAGTCAAATGAACACAATAACTTGCTTTGTTTCACACACACAAAACAAAGTATAACAGAACTTCAAGAAGAACAAACTATAGTTTACACGAAACCTCCGCTCTGATACCAAGATGTTACAAACCGTAACCAAGAACAGACAAAGCCAATTGTTGTATAGATCTAAACTTGTAGAAAGCTCAAAAAGGATTAATGGGGAAAGTGCGAAAGGGCAAAAATGACAAAGGGAATAGTAAGCAAAACCCACAAATAGCTACAGAGCATATGACGCACCTATAGAACTTCTAAAGACTCGTAGCACAATTCAATATGATATACAAATCGGTCTGGTGAGGTTACTTGCCACTTAACCTTGCTTAAGGGAAAGGATAAAAGTGATGCCAAGAGTAAACAAATAATGTTTACGCAAGGAAGAAAATACTCAAGTGTATTAATAATAATCTAATCTACGTTACAAGTACAAGGGTATTTATACCATAAGTTAGGGTAACTTGCCTAAAAAGGAAAAGACAAAAAGGGTATTTCCTAAGGAAATAATCTACAAGATATAAAAGGGTAAAAATAAATATACAAGAAAAATAGTCATTGGTACAATAGATTCTGCACATGATACTGCACTTGTTGCGATACTACATTGGCGAGGTTATTAGAAGATACGAACAAAAAAATATAGACAAATGGCTTATCCGAATAAGGATGGCTTAGTCAGTCTGGAGCTTCTCTTTCTCAATAAGAAAGATGCCAAGTAATTAATCAACTCAGGTATGAGTAAGTAATCTTCAATTCGGCACACTATAGAAAGATGGGCAGTCATACGGCTCGGCATGGAGGGTGACTCGGCAAGGAAATACTCGACCTCGACAGGGATCGGTTGAAATAAAAGGATTAGTCGTACCAATCCCTCTAGTCTTCAAACTCAGCAGCAGGTCAAAGGTTCGGTAGCCTGATTCCCATCAATCTTCATACCTATAACATTCAAATACTTTCTCGACCTTCTCTTCCCATTCCAAGTATTCATCTATATCTCCACTTCTACTAAAGGACGAGATTTGCACCTTAACATTGTCTAACCCTTGAGGAACTCAACGTCCTCGTCCTTGCGCTTGGTAATAGTTTACTTCTTCTTCACCAAACTCTTCAACATCCATCTCCTCATCATCTTCTCTAATCTCCTCTAACTCCAATCTTTGTCTAGTAGCTCTGTTTGCTACTCCTCTAGTTAGTGTCTCTTAGGGGAATATTCCTATGGGTTTTGCTGCTATAAACCTTAGGATTGTTGTCTATTAATTTGCATTGTGGTGACTAAACTCTCAACAAGGTTTGTGAGTCTATCAAGTTTATCATCAACATACCTTGGGGTACTACTACCATTATGACTACGACTAGGTTGAGTACCACTACCTTGGTCACCAATAACTCTATGAACACTTAAATCCGACATGGTACAATATTTCTTAAATGGATTAACAATTCACTAACAACTTTAATACTTGATAGCCACTCAAATGGAATAGAAACAAACTTGTTCTGTTTTCGCAATGAGAAACTAAGTAGGAACTGGGTAATAATGAGACCACAATTGCTATCACACAAACACACCATAGTAGCTACAGAAAGAACACAGCAGCCACTAACGGTAAATTGAACCAAAACTTCACTGTAACCTTACACACTCCTTCTTGGAACCGTACTTTAATACCAGCAAAGCTAATGCATCTCCGAGGTCAGACACACAGAAAGGTACCACAACAAAGCAAACTAAAATAAACAAGAAAAAAGTTAGCAAAGTCCAGGCAGCTAACGAATGGATACGATGCACCACTCGATCTTACTCAACCTATAATCTGCCGGATATGACACACTGGTTCGAACTAAAGGATCACTCACCACTACTCCTCGGTAAAGGGAATAGATAAGTGTTAGATGATAATAAAAACACTAAGGTTGCTCAAAGGAATAATTTCTGTATTGAAGAGATGATTGATCACATACAAGAAAGTGGAGGTTTATACTCTCGTCCACTAGGGTTACTTTACATGTATGAAAAGACAAAAGGGTATTCTACAACTAGGTTACATAAGACATACTAAAAAAGAGTAAAAGAGACAAAGAATATTTAGTGTAAAAAAGAAAGAATCATTCTAGAATACTGTATTAGAAGACACGTGTCGCTTGTAGTCTGAATGGGAAATATGGTATAAGGTAGGCAGAAACAAAGTAACGCTTGTGATCAAGGGCCAACCTGATATAGACCAGATTGAGGACTAATTAGTTCTTCTAAAGAGAAGTCAGCTTGATTCGGAGTCAGGTTCTTGTGGTCGAATCAGGACCTTGCCTCACCTACTCTTAGGCTGTCTCCTAGGATAAAGCATTGCTGCTAAACAGGGCTAGATCTAACGCATGTAAGGATCTGATAATCAGGTCAACACAAGATCAGCTCAAGATAAGAATCCCCGTCTCGGCTATGGCCTAGAGCTAATATCCTCTGAGTGAATCCTTAAAGTCCTCTAGCTCAATTACACGTGATCAAAGGACGCCAAGCTCCTCGAAGTCTTAATAATGTTAAGGTCTAAATCTCACCCTTTAGTGGAAGTGGAGATGTAGATGAATATTTAAAGTGAGAAGAGAAGGTAAAGGAAGTGTTCAACTGTTATGGCTATACTGATGCTATTAAAGTGCGACTTGCTACATTGGAGTTTGCTAGATATGACATCATGTAATGGAAGAATTTGAATGCAGCTAGAGGAGGAGATGGAAGACGAGGAGTGCGAACTTAGGAAGAGATGAAGAGATTATTGAGAGGAAGATTTATGCTCAAGACTTATCTATAGGACACATTTGTCAAGTTGTAAGAGCTTCGATAAGGAAATCGACCTATTGATGACTATGTACGAGAGTTCCAAATGTTAATTATTCAAGTAGATGTAGAAGAGCCCAAAGTGTATACTATATCTCATTTCATCTATGGACTCAAATATGAGATTCGCAATATTATGGAAGTACAGAGGTTTTATACATTGGAAGAGGCTATTAAAGTAATGTAGAGAGTTGAAAAGCAAAGAAGAAATACTCCAAGCGAACTTAGGTCAACTTTTTCCAAAGCCCATATTCCGTACTAACCTGCTCATGCCAAGCTAAGGAAAACCTCTCAAGCTAAGGAAAGATATGACCAACTTGAGGATAACCAAACAGGCCAATAAGGCCAAACTAAGGATAGGCCGACCCCATGAGAACGGCTAAGCCTTTAGATGGAAGACCAGTGACATGAAGTGTTTCAAATGCTTAAGTTTTAAACACATGGTTGTTGAGTGTCCAAACTGACATATCATGATCCTCCAAGGAGAAGTAGTAGATAGCACCAATGAAAGTGAGCTAAAGGAGGAGAAGAATATTAGAAGAGTTGAAGTTGAAGAGGAAGAGGAGACTTGTGTCTATGCCAACTAGGGAGAGGTGATGACCCTAATACCAAGGTGAATGCTAAGCTCCAAGGAAAACCAAAGAAGAATTTATTCCATACAAAGTGTACCATCAAAGGACAACTATAGACCATCATAGTGGACAAAGGAAGCTGTACTAACATCATTGCATAGTCCTTTGTGCAGAGGTTAAGACTATTGACATCTAAGCACCCCCAACCTTACAAGTTACACTGGCTCCATGATAAGGGTGCTCTGCACGTAACTAAACAAGTATCTATACCATTTAGTGTTCGAAATGTGTATAAGGACAAAGTGATATGTGATGTCAACCCATGGCAGCTTCACATCTATTGCTTGAAAGACCTTGGTTGTTCAACCGACGTATTATTCACAACGGATACAAGAACACCTATGCCTTTGTTAAGGATGGGAAGAAAATTGTATTATAACCCATGACACCAACCTAAGTGAACAAGACCCATAACCAACTTACCTGAGCTAATAAGAAGAAAGCCCTAGTAATGAGTCAAAGAGAGCTCTGAGCTACTAAGAAGGCCGATGAGCCTATGCTTCTATTGATCAGAAGATTGTTAGAAATTAGAGATCTGGAAGAAGTACCTGAAGAGATTCGAAGGTTAATAGATGAGTTTTCAAATTTGTTTCCTGAAGAGTTGCCCAAGGGACTGACCCTAACCCAAAGCATACAACATTATATTGATCTACAATCAGGCACAACTTTGTCGAACCGACTTGTCTACAAAATGAACCTTAAGTAGGCTGTCGAGCTAAAAAGACAATTGGATGAGCTTATAAAGTGAAGTTATGTAAGGGAGAGCATAAGTCCTTATGTTGTATCAACTTTGTTTATCCCAAAGAAGGATGGTTCATGGCACATGTACATCAACAACCAAGCAATCAATTGTATTACTATCAAGTACAAATATTCAATATGGAGCCTCAATGACATGTTAGATGAGCTTCATGGCACCAAGATATTTTTGAAGATTGATCTGCAAAGTGGCTACCACCAAATTAGCATGAGACTAGGTGATGAGTAGAAGACTGCCTTCAAGACGAGGCATAGTCTCTACGAATGATTAGTCATGACATTTAGACTTATAAATGCATCGAGCATATTTATTAGATTGATGAACCATGTGATGAGCCCTCTAATCAGACGATATGTGGTCATGTACTTTGATGACATATTAGTATACAGTGCTAACTTAAATAACCATGTTCAACATCTTCAAGCTGTTTTTGATATTTTACAAGTTGAGAAGTTTTGTAGGAACCTAAAGATATGTGCATTCTGTTGGGGTAAAGTAGTTTTTCTTGGGTATGTGGTATCAAGAGAAGGAATTCGAGTTGATAAGGAAAAGATCTGAGTTATTTTGGAGTGGCCAATGCCAAAGAATATTACTAAAGTTTGAAGGTTTCATGGCCTTGCTTCTTTCTATGCGCGATTCATTAAAAACTTCAATACCATTATAGTCCCCTTAAACGAGCTGACGAAGAAGAGTGATGGATTCCGATGAAATGACTTAGTTGAACAGAGCTTCAAAGAGATTAAGGAGAAGCTCACTACTACCCATATTCTATCATTATTAGATTTTGACAAGCCATTTGTCACTATATCAAAAATAATTGGCAATTATGTAAAAGATCATTGGCATTAAGGGTATTAAATGAACACTACAAAGTACAAAATATATATAAAATTATAAGTGTTAGTTTACATGAATATCATTTAGTTAAGAAAATTTTCTCAATCATATTCGATAATGTTAGTGCAAATATGGCTTCGATTGCGAATCTAAAAAACCTTTATCAACCAACACTAGGTGGAACATTTTTTTATATTAGATGCACATGTCATGATTTAAATTTGTGCATTAATGATAGTATTGCAATTTTACAGGAAAGGGTTTTCCCAACAAAGGCCATAGTGAAATTAATAGTTAAGAGGCCATCTATACATAAGAAGTGGAGCAACTTCTACATTGAACACAAGAAGAGACCTAAAAAATTTAAAATGGATGTTGCTTATCATTGGAGTTCAACCTATGAGTTGTTCTAGAGCACGGTTTCTTATAATGAACTTCTTTGTGACTTTGCGCTATATGAGTTATTAGAAGTTGAAATTCTCCTAAGCGATTGGGACATTTGTATCCAATTGCTTAATGTTCTAGAGGCTTCCCATGATGCTACTAAAATTTTTTCTCAAGTATACAAGCTTAGTATGCATCTCTTCATGATGGAATCCATCAATATTCTTGGTAATTTACTAGAGGCATGCGCAAACCCAAACCTCCACAACTGTGCAATTAAAATAGCATACAAGTGGTTAACATATTATAGGGAAATTCCTCATATTTATCCTATAGCTACAATTTTGAACCCTCATTGTAAAACTGAAATACTAAAAATATATTTGAAAGCTTATTATGAGTACATTGATTCACTAGCAGATTCCTAAGACATGTACAATTTACAAGCATAAGAGGAGGTTTTGAGAGCCACACAAGACTTAGAGAGCACTTCACGTGTTCCTAATGCACATATGGTAGCCAGACAATAGCTTCTCCATCAGTACCCCCTATCGAACATTGTTACTCATTCGTGGGTGAACAATTGTTGGCCTAAAAATTGAAATAACAACGATTTAGGGAGCCATTGACTAATCTTCAACACTAGACAACCATAAACTTCGAGTTCCTTAATAATATTGCTATAAGAGATTTCTAGAGTGGTGGAAGATGTACCCAAAGAGTTACCCCATCCTATCTTACATTGCCCGTCAAGTTCTCGCTGCTCTCGCATTTACGATGAAAGTTGAACAAGCATTCAGTACAACAAGCCTCATCCTCAAAGATCAATAAGCCTCCCTTTCCGTTCTTAACATCAAAGTAAGCGTATGCATAGAAGATTGGTACAAGGCAACATGTAAAGACCAAGAGCCATACGACATGTTAACAAAAGAAGATGAATACTTCAAAAACTGGAACAAATTAGATGGAAGCTGTTCCAAACTATGACCAAGAACAGATAAGGCCGATCACTAGACAGATCTAAGCTTGTAGAAAGCTCGAAAAAGGAAGTGATGAGGAATGGGTAAAAGGACAAATGCGAATGAAAAGTAAGTAAAAACCCACGAACAACTCCAAAGGATATGACACACCAATGGAACTTCTAAGGACTCATGACACAATTTGATATGACACACGAATCGATCTAGTGAGGTTAATCACCACTTAGCTTTGATTAAGGGTTAGGATAAAAGTGATAACGAAAGTAAACGGGTGGTGTTTACGCAAGGAAGGAAAAATACCCAAGTATATTAAGGATAATCTTTCTTATGCAACTACAATTACAAGGGTATCTATACTCATAAGTTATGACAACTTGCCAAAAAGGGAAAAGACAAAAAGGGTATTTACTAAGGAAATAATGTATAAGATACAAAAGGGTAAAAATGAATATTCAAGAAAAACAATCATTGATATAACAAATTCTACACATGATTCTATACACATGGCAATGTTATATTAGCAAGGCCATTAGAAAATGCAGACAAAAGTACGATCAGCTTGCTTGTCTGAGCTGGGGTGGCTAAGTTAGTCTAAAGTCTCTCTCTCGTCATCTTGACAAGGGTGATGTCGAGTAAGCAATTGGTCAGGCGTGAGTGAGAATGAGGATTGGTTGTTCTCTCAGCTTTCCGCTTCTTGACACATCTGCGAGAAATAAGCAGTCTCACGACTTAGCATGAAGAATACATTGATAAGGAAATACTCGACCTCAGTAGGAGTCGGTTAGAACAGGAGAATCTACCATGACAGGCCTTCCAATCCTTAAACTCGGCTATGGGTCAAAAGTCCCATGGCTTAATTCCCATCATTCCCTCTAGATTGATTTGGATTTAGGATCAAATCCGCACGATCTTTGGTCAGCTCTCCGTCAAGGTGATAAGGATTGAGGTCAGCAATGTTGAAGGTGTCAAATACCTCATAATCATCAAGCAGCTCCAACCTATAGGCATTATCATTGATTTTTTAAATGATCCCGAAGGGTCCTTCAGCTCTTGTAGATAATTTATTCCTCCTTTTGCTTAGAAATCGTTCTTTGCAGAGGTGCAGCCATACCAAGTCTCCTTGCAGGAATTGTTTAGCCGTTTACCCTTAATCTTCTCTCGCATTCTTTTAGTAGCTTGGTCAATGTGCCAAGTGACTTTATCATAGATGTGCTTAAGGGATTGTGCTTTAGTCCTCACATCAAGGTCATCTTACGCGAGTACAGGTACAAGGGTGTAATCAAGGGGGCAACTCAAGATTGAAACCATAAACCACTTTGAAGGGAGTCTACTTAGTGGTGTCATGCACTATCCAATTGTAAGTGAATTTGATTATTGGCAAGCAAATGTCCCGATCAGCCAAGTTCTTACCTACTATAAGTTGGAGTGGTGATCCCAAAGTGCGATTTACCACCTCTATTTAGCCATCAATTTAGGGATGACAAGAAGTGCTGAATAGTAGTTTGGTCCCCATCCGATGCCACAAGGTCCTCTAGAAATGGCTCAAGAACTTCGGGTCCCTATTAGAGACTACACTCCTCAGCACGCCATATGACCGCACAATCTCTTATAAGAAAAGAGCAGCAATAACCAAAGCATTGTTAGTTTTAGAACAGCACACAAACTGTACCATCTTACTGAACTGATCTACGACAACCATTACAGAATCTTTACCTCGAGCAGTTTGTGCTAATTCGAGAATAGAGTCCATGCTTAATTCGGTCCATGGTTTCATCAAAATCAACAATGGCATTGCTTTCCCGTTTTCAACTCGGCACTTCGCTTTCTTCTGCACAGCACAGCTTTTGATAACTTAGTTGACATCTCTCCTCATTCTCAGCCAAAAGAATCAACCATTCAACAGTTCATAGGTCCTTCTTTCTCTAAAATGTCTAAAGAGTCCTCCACTGTAAGCTTCCTTGATCAACAACTCCCTCAAGGAACAAGTTGGTATGTATAATTTTCCACCTTGGAACAAATAGCCATCCTCTACATGATACTCATCCACTGTTCTTCTATTGATGCACCACATAATTATGGGTCCAAAATGTGGATCCTCATAATACTGTTCTTTGATTCTTGCAAATCTAAACAATCTAGTCTGTAGTTCATTCATAAGTGCATATCTTCTTAAAAGAGCATCTACAACGACATTGCTCTTTCCTTGCCTATATTTTATTACAAAATTGAATCCCTCAAAGAATTCAACCCATCTTGCTTGCCGCTTTGATAATTTGGTTTGACTTTGGAGGTACCTCAGTTACTTATGGTCAGTATATATAACAAATTCTATCAACAATAAATAGTGCTGCCATGCTTGCAATGCTCGAATCAGTGCCAAGAGTTCTTTATCGTACATGGAATAATTCAACTGTGGTCCTTTAAGCTTTTCACTATGGAAGGCAATTGGTTAGCCTTCCTGTATTAAGATAACGTCTATCCTTATACCTGATGCATCACATTTCAGCTCAAATATTTTCTCAAAGCTAGGTAGAACTAACACCGGGTGGAGGTCAATCTCTTTTATCTCAACAAAGCTCCTCTCCTCTCTTTCTCCCCATCGAAAGTCAGTGTTTTTCTTCGTTAGCTCAATAAGTAGTGCAGCGAGGGTGCTGAAATTCCTAATGAATCGTCTATAAAATGAAGCCAATTTATGAAAACTTCTCACATCAATATAAGTAGTAAAAGTCGGCCGCTCTACAACTTCTTGGATCTTCTAGTCATCCACTCATAAGCTGTAAGCCCCAAAGTTCAGCCAAGTAACCGTAGGATTGAACTTAGAACCCAAGGTTTAGGGCGATCAGTTAAAAGATCCGATCAAACCCAAATTATAAACTATTGGGAAGAATATTAGTAAAAATGATCCCGTAAACTTAAATTTAAGAAAATAAGAAATAAAATGGGAGACTATAAAATTTTCAAATTTTAAGCATAATAATTGCTAATTACTAAAAAGGCAAAAAGTGTAATATAATAACTAATAAATTATTAGAGATAGATTATATGTATACTAAAAATTTTAGAATGACCAAAATAATATTTAGGAATGTTTACGTGTACCCTACATGTATTTACGTGTAGATAAAAATACGCGTAATTACTAAAATTGGCCGAAAACTAAGTAAATAATTAAAGAAAAATACAAAATAATTATAAAAAAATCAGAAAAAAAAATAGAAGAGGATAACTGCAACAAGATTAGGTTGTGACAGAAAAAGAAAAAAAATAACCAATAGGAATTGGACAAACAAAAAGCCTAAAATCAAGGAATCGGGGCAAAATCCCATCAAATTAATGCACATTAAATTCTACAATTATCTATAAATAAGGAAAAAATTTCCAGAAGTCATTTGGCTAGTTTGTGATCTGAGAAAAATCAAAACACAAAAAAATTCGAGAGAAATTCTAGAAAATAAAAAAAAAGAAAGAAAACTGTACAGATTAGCAAGGTGAACTAAAACCACCACCCACCACTACCTAGGACCGAACCACCACCACCACCCTACACTAGGACCACCGCCTGGACCGGCTGACAGCCTTGGACCGGGTTTGGACGGCCAGAAAGCTTCGAACTGGTTAGTCATTTATTCACCCCGATTTTTGTATAATTTTGTAAAATTAGTTATTTTGCCCAGAAAATTATGAAACTTGTTATTCTGAGGTTTTATTATATGTAGATTTAGGAAAAAATATTGATTTAGTTTAATTATGTCTGGAGATATAGGATCCTTAACAAATTATTCAAAACCGAGCATGATTAAACCGGAAATTAAATAGGCTTAGGGATGTAGTTTGGGGCTCAAAATTTTTCTGTAGGATTCTCATATGATGTAGAACAGTGCTACAAAGCCATTTTTTTTAAATTAATTTTCGAAAATTTTAAGTTAATTTTTAGCCCTAAAATGATGGTAAAATTAGGTAATTTAGGATTAATTAGGTGATTAGGATGTTAATTACTGATTTGGATCTTAATTAGATGTTTAGGGAAGTTAATCTCTGCAGTGGAACCCTAATCCTAGCCTTTAGGTACTAAGTATGGTTAATTAGGGAAATTAGGTAAAGAATATAAGAAATTAGGAATATGTAAAAATGTAAATTTATAAATCTAAAAAAAATAAAGTTATTTATATAATATTATAATTGAAATCAGAAAAATAATAAATCTGAAATAATATTTAATTTTAAGTAAATATCTCAAAATATAAGATTTTTACACATCGGGAATAAATCCGATACCTTAATTAGGGTTAGCGTATACCGAATAGCTTAGAATACTAAATTAAGACCTAATAGGATATTTGGATACTCGAGCTTAATGTGATTAATTTCACATTAGGATTCGAACATGTTTAGGATTTAAAAATCGAACTAAAAACCTGGTTTAGAAATCGATGCGAAAACCGAACCTGAACCTAACCTCAAACCTAGAATAATTGTAAAAGACTTAATACCTAGATAATTAGGCATATTAAACCTTAAACAAAACCTAACAATAAGCATTATAGGATAAAACGAACCTATAACAGTTATATGAAAAGCTGAAACCACGTTCGTGTTATAGGGATAACCGGCGATGGCCTGAGCAAATCGGACCTCGAGTGAGCGAGCGAGGAGTCAAAGTAAGTTGGGATTAATACGATGCTGTATTTTGGAGGCTTAAGATTATGCTTGGTTGTGCTTGTTAGATAGTTGAATGTTTGCATGTGCTTGATTATGGGTGGTGCTTGATTATGGGTGATGCTATGATTCTGTTTGTTGCTCTGGCACATATTGTATGAATTATCTGAAAGGATTGATCACCCTAAACTGGACTTAATTAACTATCCGACCAGTAATCATAATCGGACATGCATGGCAACCCGTTAGGGGAATTTAGGACTCTCCGGCCAAATACCGACCCCTTCGGAAGGGATAGCGCAGGATTACAAAATGGTCCCTTCTTCATCCTCAGTCGAACTAAATGACAGGAGAGGAGGTCGCGGCGAGGGTGAAGGCAGTGGTTTGAAGGTAGTCGTGGGAGGAGCAAGGTCTCCATTACATAAGCCTGGGTTTGGTCGTGAGCTGTTGCATTAACGGCAACTCCTCAACCCGGATCAGAGCGAGCGCAATTTCTCTAATCTCACAACGGGCCGGACAACGTCGTGCGATGGCACTTGCTTGCACATGCATTGCATCTAATAAGTGATTGAAAACCTTGTTGTGTTTATGGTATAGTTTTAAGTCCTCCGTCCTAACTTACTGAGCTGTGGTTGCTCACATCCTTATAGACGTCGTGCAGGTGCTGGCTAAGAAGCGGATACCAATTACTCTGAAGCTAGCAACTGCTGGATCCTGGGGAGTGAGGAAAAACATTGAAGAATCAACACATATTTTACTTTTCATTTTTGAATAATGTAATAACTAGGAAATATATTACGGAGAAATCTTGTAAACCTTAATTGTAATAATTGTATTATAATATATATATCTTTCCTCACTTTCTTAGAGAAATGATTTATTTAAATTATAAACTGTTTCCTTCAAAGCGGGTTAGTCGTGGACGCCTTGTGTAGATCAGGTCTAAGATAGCGGTTGTAAGGCCAACTTCTATCTTAGGATGGTTTACACGGCGGGGGCTGTTACGACTCTGCCGCTTCGGGGTGTGACATAAGCCTCCTACACTGACTACATAGCCTAAGAAGACCACTTCCTCTTGGCAAAGGCAATACTTCTTCAAGTTACCAAATAATTTCTCTGCATCGAGAATATTCAATACGGCTCAAAGATGCTAGTAGTGACTCGCCATGTCAACACTATAGACCAGTATGTTGTCAAAGTACACCACAACACACTTTCCAATTAGATGTCTTAACACGTGGTTCATCAATCACATGAAAGTGCTTGAGGCATTCAACAAGCTGAATGGCATGACTATCCACTCATAGAGTCTATGCCAAATTTTAAACGCAGTCTTCCATTCATCTCCCAGCCTCATATAGATTTGATGATAGCCAGACTTCAAGTCAATCTTACTGAAAACCTTGGCTCTACTTAACTCATCCAACATATCTTCTTACCTTCGAATCAGATACCTGTATTTGATTATGATCTTATTCATAGCTCAACTGTCGACACACATTCACTAAGTTCCATCCCTTTTCAGTACTAAAAGTGCCAATACAGTGCAAGGGCTGAAGCTTTCTCTGACATATCTTCTCTCAAGCAACTCATTGACTTAACATTGGAGCTTAGAAGCCTATTCGGGATTCATCCAATACGTGGGCTTATTCAGCAGTGCAGCAACAGGTATTAAGTCAATACAGTGCTCTATGCCTTGAGCTGGGGGGCAGTCCCTCAAGTAACTATTCTGGGAACCGGTCAGCATACTCATCTAACAACTCTATGATTTCCTAAGGTCTACCCCTCTCCTTCATCTCTAATAGGCGCTTAACCAACAGAAAGGTTAGTTTGTCAGCATTGATGGCCTTTTGAAGCTCAACTCTACTCATCACTAGAGCCTTCTTCGATCCGTGAGCAAGTTTTGTCTACAATTTATTAACTTCTCTCGACGGCATCAGGTTCAATGTGATCTTCCAGCCATCCTTCTCAAACATGTACATATTCTTGTAGCTGTCATGGATAACCCTCCTATCAAATAACTATGACCTACCTAGTAACACGTAGAAAACACACATGGGCAATACGTCGCAGAGAATCTTGTACAGCTTTAGATGTGCAATAGTCGGCAACTTCAATTTTGAAATAAGATCGGTCAATGCCACATTAGTGCAACTTCCACTATCCACAACGAGAGAACATACCTAATTATTCACCTTACAGGTGATATGAAATAGATTCTCTCTCTACTCCTCCTTTCATGAAGGTTCCATATTCATTGTACGTCGAACAACCATGATTAGCTTATCTAAGTCTTCAACAAATATGTCCCCCTCAATCAGTTCTTTTTCAACAGTGATCTCTTCCTTAGGTTCCTCATCCATACTATTTACCTCTAGCTTCGGGATGTCCCCCTTAATGACCATTATCCGTTGATTCGAGCATTAAGCAGCCATGTGTCCAATCCCCTAGCACTTGAAGCACTTAATCTAGCTTGTCCTCCTACCTAATCCTTGCCCCTTCTCATAAGTTTGGGTCGGCACTTTAGCAACGAGTCAGCCTTTTTAATCGACTCGAACATCCATCTTTCAACTCGACTCAATACTCGATTGAGCTTAGTGACTCGCCTATCCAGGTCAACTAGTCGGCTCCTAGCTGGTACTCGACTCCTTCTTTACCTCTCTACTCGCGAGGCTATTCTGATGACCTCATCCATTGTTGTGAATCGCTAGAGTTCTACAATGTCTTAAATATCACCTCTCAATCCCACGATGAACCTAGAGATTGTTTGTGCTAGGGGCTCCTCCACTTTACATTGAATAATGAGCATTTGGAATTCCTGAACATACTCGTCAACTATTCGACCTCTTTATTTCAGCTTCTAAAGCCAAATGAAAGTATCATGTAGGTAAGTTTCCGGCACAAATCTATTTCTCAATATTCTCTTCATCTTAAGCCATGTATTAATCTCTTGATATGTCTCTCGCCTCCTCATAGCCTGGAAATTCTTCCACCACATGGCAGCACATCCGAAGAACTCAATAGTAGCAATTCTCACTTTCTCGTAATCCTCGTAATAATAATAACCAAAAACACTCTCCACCTTCTCTTCCTACTCTAAATATTCATCATCATTTCCAGATTCATTAAAGCTCGGAATCCAGAGCTTCACACGGTCAAATGCTTTAGGGACTCGTACAAGCTCTTCTTTAAAATACTCTTCTTCTTCCCCATCTCCCATGTCTGCCAAATCAATCCTTCTCCTCACTCGTCTGCTTACTCCTCCACCTCGAATGGATTGAGTTGGGTTTTGATCTCTAAGAGCAACTTGTGGGGTGTTTTACACGACCTCAATGGGTCGGCAAGCTAATACGTGGACAGCTCAAGTCAGATTTACTAAGAGATTGGCCACCTCATTCAGTATTTTGTCGGTGCTTATAAGAGTTCCTTGAGACTATCGTTCATGGTAGATAACTTCACTATTGTCATCTCTAACATCGATGTTTATACTTAGATCAGTCATTTTCCCCACATATTCAAAGCTTAAACTCTTCAAATAGATGATATAGCAAACACTTCCACAAACTATAAAAGGTGACAGCTAACAAACACAATAATCAAACTAGTACAGTAACTTGTTCTATTTCACAAATGTAAAACATAGTATAAATAGAGCTTTAAACACAAACGACAACTTAAATAAAACCTCTACTCTAATACTAAGATGGTGCGAACCGTAACCAAGAACAGATAAAGCTAATCGCTGGATGGGTCTAAGCTTATAGAAAGCCCGAGAAGGAAAGTGATGAGAAATGGGCAAAAAGACAAATGTAAATGAAGAGTAAGCAAAAACCCATGAATAGCTCCAAAAGATATGATGTACCAATGGAACTTCTGAGGACTCATGGCATAATTCGATATGACACACGAATTAGTCCAATGAGGTTACTCACCACCTAATCTTACTCAAGAGTTAAGATAAGAGTAATGCCAAGAGTAAACAAGTAGTATTTATGCAAAGAAGAAAAAATACTCAATTGTATTAATGATAATCTTGTCTTATGCAACTATAATTACAAGAGTATTTATATGCATAAGTTAAGGCAACTTGCCTAAAAGGGAAAAGATAAAAAGAGTATTTCCTAAATAAATAATGTACAGGATACAAAAAGGATAAAAATGAATATTAAAATAAAACAATCATTGGTGTAACGAATTGTATACACAATTCTATACACATGGCGATACTATATTGGTGAGGCCGTTGGAAGATTTAAACAAAAAAATACGATCAACTTGCTTGTCCAAGCTAGGGTGGCTGAGTCAGTCTGAAGTCTTTCTCTCGTCATCTTAGCAAAGGTGATGCCAAGTAAATAATTGGCTAAGCATAAGTGACAATGAGGATTGACTGTTCTCTTAGCCTTTCGCTTTTCGACACACTATATGCAAGAAATAAGCAATCTTACGGCTTGGCATGCAGAACGCATCAATAAAGAAATACTCAGCCTCAACAAGAGTCGGCTAGAATAGGAGAATCTGTCGTGCCATGCCTTCCAGTCCTCAGACTTGGCTATGGGTCAAAAGTCCTGAGGCTTGATTCCCATCAAAAGCTTAGGCAAACTAGGCCTTTTTTTTTTTTCTAACTTAAAATTGACAAACACACTACAGATTTTCTAAAATATCATATTGAATCGTGGCAATATAATTTTGACTAATGAATATGTAGACACCTTTAGGGCAATCTTAAAAACAATAAAAGAAAAATTCCTTACTACTACTAATTTCTTCACATATGAAATAGTTTCTTTGTATTATTATGATGTTGTAATTTATATTTCTATTCAGTAACTATACTCCGATTCGAGAAATCATATTTTGTAATTCAAATTATAGTTATATTGTAATTTATTTTTCCGTTTTGACAATGTACTCCAAAATCAAAATAAGAAATCTTTGTATTTTTCAATTTCTATTGCTTTGGTTATTTTTATTCAATTTTGTAATATAACATCACTCAAACCAAGCAAATTATTTTGGGATCGAAAAAAATTGTTCAAAAAATAAAATTTTCAGTTTACAAGCAACAAAATAGGAAAATAAATGGCAAGTGGATTAAGAAAATTTTACAAACAAGTGAATAAAAAAAAGATGAAAAATAAAAAAAAATATTATTAAAAATAAAATAAAATCCCAAAAAAAAATTTAAAAATGGTTTAAGGGTCACTTGAACTAGCCCGAGACCAGCCTCCTTAAGAGCCAATCTCGATTCACCCCCTAGTCAACCTATGAACTAGTGGTTCGACTTATCGTATAGGTCTAAGATGACATGATCTCGAGTATTAGAGTTTGAAAAAGAAAAGAATGAGAGGAATCCTAGTATGTAATGTATAATCACGCACGAATGCCCATCCAATATGTTCAAATGCAAGTGATGTAATTAAAGCATACAACAATTTATTATCTTGAGTTTATGCCAAAAAGCATTAAAGAGTACTCATGACCACACCACACCTTAATCTCTTATAAACATATAGATAAATAGATAGATAGATGAGTATACACATTTTCATTGAATACATACATACATACATACAAACAGAAGTACATATATAAACACATATATACATAAATAGAGTCCATGGTTCAAATACCTAATTTTAGTTGCGCCATCTCAAAATGTGAGTCTACTAAGGAAACCTTACATGAAAATTAGTAAGTGCCCTCCTAAGAAACTACCACTACAAGACCCTAAAACAAGCTAAGCACACACAATAGTTAATTCTTTAATTCAGATATAGATTAATCCAGTTTTATTCCTAACCTAACACGAATATTAAACATGCATCACGTACCTATACTACTAAATACCCTACTAAATCTAACCCATGAATAAGAGAAAATTGTATACAAGAACTTGATATCAAAGAAAATAAGTCTTACTTAGTTTACTTTGTTAGTCCAATTCAAAGTCAATAACTTCTTAGCTCATTTACTCAATCCCGACTCATAACTAATTCAAGACCATCCCTTAACATGTTTCTCACAACCTATAATCAATTTTACTTCGTCCAACTCTTGCAAGTCCTAAACACTCTTGAATCAACCCTCCAACCAAAACAAATCATGTTGAACCAAGCTTCAGAACAAAACTTTAGTTACATCATATAAATAACCCAAGAGCTCATGAGAAACAAACCAAAGGAATCTCAAAAATCTTCATAAAGTTTGAATCTTTTTACTAAGGAAAAACTTGGTTAGAAGATAGGATTTGGAAAGACTCAACAAAGAAAATTGTGTCTTATTTAGGGGATGGCATCCGGATTATACAAGAAGAAAACTTTCTAGTCGAGAGTTGGGTGCTTGGCATCTAAACGCTAACCATGGAGTCTAGAAGCTAGTTGTTGTTTTACGATCTCCACATAACAACTCAATGTGAGTAATACCCAAAACCTCCCCAAATTTCCACCCATCTTCAATACACATCAAAACACGAATGTAAATCCAATTATCAGTTATTCCTAACTCCAACCTTCAACCTAAATACATAAGCCCCAAACCTTCGTAATCCATTGTTAAGCTCCAACTTCCAATAATATGCATTAACTATATGGAAGAGGAGATAAGGAAATTTACTTACTACAATGGAATGAGAGCTTAAAACCTCCAAAAAGTAAGATAAAACCTAAAAGCTTCAGCTGTACAACTACAATGAAGTTTGGTTTTCAATACCTTAGCTTAATAAAACCCTTGAAATGAGAGTTTTTAGTGAAGAAAATCTTAAAAATAGAATTTGGAAGCTTAACTTACCTTAGAACCAGGATTAGCTTGAAATTTCTTAAAGTTTTGAGTACTCAAGAGCTCCCCACAACTAGGTTTTAAGATGGGTTTAAGGAAAGAAGAAGAAAAGAGGTTAGAATGGCTAAATGGAAGTTTAAGGCTTTAGATAAGGATAAGACAAAAGGGTTTTAAAGTTAATAGAAAGGTTAGGTCCAAATGAAATATTTACTAAAATACTATTCATTTTAAAACGAATTTTCCTCCATTTCTTTTAGGCATTATAATTCTATCAAAACTCTCTTAAAGTAATGGAATAAGCACTAGCCTCTAGATTTGATTATTTCCTTTTTTAATGTTGTAATATGATAGTTGGAAAAAAAAAAAAAAAAGAAGAAGAAAAAGCTATTCCATCAAATAATAATATATTTGTATACTTCATATTTGAATCAATGTTTGAACATAGCTTTTTGTTAAAACAAAAGCAAAGAATATTTTATTTATATAAATTATACATATATGGTTAACATATAATTCTTTCAACTTAAATGTAATTGAAATATATATATATATATATATAAAAGAAAAATGAACCCTTATGTTTTTCTAGGTTGTGCAGGTGTGATTTGGAAAATATAACAATATGGAATTTTGTGATCACAAGTTACAATGAGCAAGTTATATTATAATTCTAGAAAAGCTTTCCTTTTATTATTTCGTTGTTATAAAGTTGGAAGGTAAATTTTTTGGAAAGTAATTTTTGCATCCAGCTTATATATTTTATTTTTTTTTTTCCTTTTATACTAACTTGTATTATAGTTCTGATATATTGTGGTATTATATTAAGATCCAATTATGTTAGACATCGGATATATATTCGATTAACATTCTAAATAAAAATATCAAAATAGTGGTCGGATGCATGTAATAACTTCCTTTTTGTCATGTCAGTGTAACTCGAATTCTCGTTTACTTTTCAATACATAGGATATTAAAGACGATGTACAGGTTGAATTTTATGATAAATAGATGTAGCTACTTTTATCCTATCTATTTCCCACCCTACTTAAAGACTTGATACACATCACGTTTTAATTTAATACGATTAAAAGCTTTCTTTTTTAAAAAGAGATTCGGAATCCAGAGAATGAACGAGAAATGCCCTAATAAAGTAAATCAATAAGCATTGCATATTGTAGAAACTAGAAACATCTTATAGTCCAAGTCTCACCTAGGAGTGCCCGAAGCAATGACGACAGCTGATGAAAACACTGCATGGATATCAGGACATGTGTCCGTCTACATAAACCATCATACTGCCATGTCTAGACTCCCTTGGTTTCATCTCACAACATTTGGCTCCAAAACACCTCTTTCACACTGCAAAATTTCAGCAACCTAAAAACGGGCTTAAATTTTGCTTTCTCTTACTATAAAACAAGTCATTTAACCTTCTTGTCAAGTTCTGCTCTTTCTGTTCCACACAGTTCTGCTCATATCTCCTTCTTTCTAGCACGTGTTCTTCACTTTTTATATTGGGTTTCCATATAAACCCATAAGAAGGCCAGAACATAACATCATGTGGTCACTATAAAATTTTTATGCCAAGTAGTTTGATGGGTGGTTCTATTTTTTTGCTGTGAATATAAATCATGGCCTCTGTACTAAGGTTTAGGAAGCTATGTTACTACTTAGAACCATTGAGATATTCACATGACACCCTTAAGAAAGAGAAGTCAAGTGTTGCTAAGAATGTCAATGTGTTGGAAAACAGTAAGAAAAGGAAAGCTGAGAAGAAGATTACAAGATGGAGGTGCATAGACTCATGTTGTTGGATAATTGGGTACATGTGCATTGCTTGGTGGCTTTTGTTGTTCTTATACAACTGTTTGCCTGCTACATTGCCTGGTTTACAGGCACCGGAATCACCCGGTGTCCGGCTTCAGCGAGAAGGCTTGACTGCACTTCATCCTGTGGTTCTTGTCCCTGGCATTGTTACTGGTGGACTTGAGCTTTGGGAAGGCAAGCCTTGTACTGAAGGATTGTTTCGGAAGAGACTTTGGGGTGGTAGTTTCACTGAAATCTTCAAAAGGTATGGTGTTTTTCTTCATACTTGCATGTTTTTTATATGAATTTGTGAAACAATTTCATCTGCTGTGAAGAAGTAAAAAGTCTACAGATTAATATGATTAGCATTGATGGTTTTTGAATGTTGTATGGCTTAATGTGTCAGCTCCTGTCCACATGTTCATATATGAAGAATGTTTAATGTATATCTGCTTTTTGCTTTTCTTTTCCCCCAAACACAGATGAGAACCCCTTTAAGAACAGAGGAACTTTATCCGTTTCCCTACCTTACCATACGTTGTGCAGCATCTAGTTTGGTAATAGATGATATTGTTAGAAGCTTTTGTAAAATGAAATCCTAAAATTTGAATAGGAACTTTTGTGCGATGTAGGCCGCTTTGTTGGTTGGAGCATCTCTCTTTGCACAATGAGACTGGCCTAGATCCGCCAGGTATTCGGGTTCGAGCAGCTCAAGGTTTGGTTGCAGCTGACTATTTCACTCCTGGATATTTTGTTTGGGCAGCTCTCATTGAGAATTTGGCAAAAATTGGTTATGAAGAGAAGAATTTGCATATGGCTGCTTATGACTGGAGGCTGTCTTTCCAGAATACAGAGGTGTGGGGCTCTGTGCTAGTTCTATCTTATATAAATGATGCTTTTGTTGTTCATTTGTTCCAGCATCCCCAAATTTAAAGTCGCATTGCCGTGATATTGTCCTTCATTCCACCCAAAAAGGAAGTTCTAGTACTTTTCAATTTACCCTTAACTTAGTAAAGCATGTTTATTCAAAATGTGCCACTTCATTTATCATCCGTGTTGAATTTGGCTCAACAACCAACTTATCTAAGAGATTAAAATTGTAGATATATTGTCATTTTTTATATTTTTATTACCAGACTCCCTTCATAAGTGGAATGGAAATTTTTACTTCAAGCACATCAAATGGATGGATGGATTCATTAATTGGAAGTGATATGACTACACAAGATTTTGAATTCATGACCCCCTGCTTCATATCATATCGAACTTTGTTTAGCTTGTAGATATGGTGTTTGCTTTTAGATTTATTATTGATTAACAATTTGTTATACATGCAATTTCTCTCTTGAGTTGAATAAATTATAAATTCAGTGCTATGTGGTGCTGTACTTGCTTGACTATTCATTCTAAAATAGATCATATATGCATGCTGACATGTTGAGTACGGTATGTCCTAACAACTCAGAGAATTCTGTAATATCAGATGGAGTGGGGGAAAGAATAAAATCTTATCAATATCTTATTTGGACTAAACAGATTCGAGATCAAGCTCTTAGTATTCTGAAGAGCAAGATTGAGCTTATGTTCCTTACAAATGGCAGCAAGAAAGTAGTTGTGGTTCCTCACTCCATGGGAGTAATATACTTCCTTCATTTCCTGAAGTGGGTTGAAACACCTCCTCCCATGGGAGGTGGTGGTGGACCAGGTTGGTGTGCGAAGTATATCAAAGCTATCATGAACATCGCTCCTGCATTTCTTGGTGTTCCCAAGACAATTAGCAACATGCTCTCTTCGGAGGGCAAAGAAGTTGCTTTTATCAGGTTAGCTCATCAATGTCTTCTTGATCGCATTTGATATTTTGTTAGCTTAATATTCTTCCAAAGTGCAGAGGTTTGGTGCCTATTTGCTTCATTGTTTCTGTCCTGTTTTGGTTCTTTCTCGGCATCATTTGCAAACCATTCATTTGTCAAAATCAAGCACAAATCAAATACAAAGTTACTCATAAAACTAACTATCAAACAAGAAGAGCTTACGCAGTCAGAAATGCAGCATTCAGAAACTTTGTTATGGATAAACATTTCATACTAATAATGTTGTTTAATGAAAGACAATCACATATGTTACCTTAAATGTCAATGTCCCTTGAGTAAAAGGTAATGACTGACACTACTACATAATATTGTAGAGCCATGGTTTCAGGACTTATCAATTCTGATATTCTTGGGCTTCAAACACTAGAGCATGCTATGCACATCGCTAGAACATGGGATTCTATTGTCTCTTTGATACCTAAAGGAGGAGAGACCATTTGGGGTGACCTAGATTGGTCTCCAGAAGAAGGTTATGATTGCAGTTTGGCAAAGAAGACACAGTTCCTGTCATCTCTAAATGAAAAGAACACTAACAGTAGTGATGGGAAGAGAAGTTTTAGACTAAAAGAGCTCCAAAAGTATGGGAGAATTGTCTCTTTTGGCAAAGCTGCATCAACTTTGCCATCTTCACTGCTCCCTACCGTCAATTTCAAGGTATGGATTTCTTTTTTATTTCAGTTTTTAAATGTTTCATCAAAGTTGTCCAGGTTATCGGGTTAACCATAAATAATTCAGAGTTCAGACCTGGATGGTTCAAAGTGTTCTACTACCAATGGAAACAAGATTTTACTTGGAAACCTAAATCTCCTTGAAGCTCATGTTACATGAGAGTGGTGTCGACATTTTGGGAAAACTCTGTGATACTGCTGGCTTTTTCAGCCTCTGTAGTCATCCTGCCTGTAATACTATTCATTTTGATAGAATATGCGCATTAACATGATTGAGGGCTATTCTGACTTCAGAAAGAGCTACTCTTGGTCCATTGAACATGTAATCAGACTGTTAGAAATGAAAGCTCCCTTAAAATGCTACCTTGTGAGTAGGAAATCCAAACAAATATAAGCACCTTAGGAGATTCATGAGAAGGCAAGTTGGGACTCTTAAAACACTTATTCTCAATAGATAACTGTCAAGTGGTACAACACCAGCTGGATACAGAGATGCTTGTGCTACAAGTGAAATATTGTCCAACTGGTTTATGGTGAAAACTGAAGAGCCTCAAGTTCATTTTGAAAGTTAACTTGTGAAGTAGATGACTTAAACATGTACATACACACCATATAGAATTCATGAGAAGGCTGTATCAGACTCTAACATAGGCATTTACTGTCCTTGTGTGACACCAAGAACTAACATCCTAGGAAAATCCACATGTTCCAATAATATCATAAATTGCAGTGAAAAGAATCGTAGGATAGACAGACATGACCTTTGTCTCAGACAAAGCTACGAAGGTTGTTTGTGCTCCATTGAAATATTGTGTTTTAAGGTTGTTTGCATTTCATTGAATTGAAATATTGTGTGATCTTGTATTTAAGAGACGAGGATTATTTTGGCATAGTTTTCATTGTAATGTGATGCAGGATGTTCCACGTGGACAAAAATCGATGACACCCAACTCAACATGCCAAGATGTACGGACTGAGTACGATGAAATTAGCAGGGAGGGTATAAGAAGTGTTGCCGACAATAAAGCTTACACTGCAAGGAACATTCTTCACCTTCTGAGATTCGTGGCACCTAAAATGATGCAGCGGGCTGAGGCTCACTTTTCTCATGGGATTGCTGATGATCTTGATGATCCAAAATACAACCATTATAAATATTGGTCCAATCCACTAGAAATGAGGTATATAAATATCATCTACGTTTAACTTTAAGCATCAGCAAGAATCGATGTTATGGTAAGTGGCATGAAAGATCCGTAAAATTGATGAAGAAACCGCTAAGTATCTTCCTTCGTTGAACACTTTTGTATTTACTTGTGATTCATTACGATTATCATCTCATCTCTGCATTGTTATCATACTTCAGTATGGTTCTATTTTGACGTCTGCCTAATTTTAGGATATTTTGCCATTTCTGCATTGTCACCATTATTCCTTCGGTAAATTGCACCAACCATCCTTGTGGACTTATAAAATTATACGAGTACCTCAACTCCTGAGCTGCTTACTGTACAGGTGCTGCAACTTTTTGACACAATTTCTTTGTTTGTTCTATCTGGGATGTAATTTTAGATTAGGCATGATTCGTTCGGAATTTTTATAGGTTCCGCATTAGAGTAACGGTAAAGTTGCAAAGCCCATGTCATGTAATTTTACAAGTTCATGGGATGGTCAATGTAAGTTACCCTTCTTATTTAAAATCTTCATCTGCCCTTTTGCTTATTCATCCTTACTTTTGCATTTCAATCCTGGATCGCTCTGAGAAGTGACATTTGTCATCTCTCCAGATTGCCTGATGCTCCAGAGATGGAAATATACTGTATGTATGGAGTAGGAATACGGACTGAAAGATCATATGTCTACAAGATGACACCTACAGACAAATGCAAGAGTATCCCATTCCGCATCGACATTACAGCCAAGGGAGACGATGAAAGCTGTTTGAACGATGGAGTATATTTCGTGGACGGTGATGAAAGTGTCCCAGTCATTAGTGCGGGGTTCATGTGTGCCAAAGGATGGAGAGGCAGAACAAGATTCAATCCATCAGGCATAGCCACATACGTAAGGGAGCACCAGTACAAGCGGCCAGCTAGTTTGCTCGAGGGCAGAGGTATCAAGAGTGGAGCTCATGTTGACATTATGGGAAATGTTGCACTAATAGAGGATGTGTTGAGGGTCGCGGCTGGAGCCACAGGTAAGGAAATAGGAGGTGACAGGGTCTACTCAGATCTAATGAGAATGTCAGAGAGGATAAATCTTAAGCTGTGATCAGATTTCGACCCTTAGGAAACTGGACCATAGTAGTACCATAGATCCAGGAATAAGTGGTAATAATAAGATTTCTAGGGATCTGGCTTGAACATGCTGTTGTAAATTGAGAGAGTATACCTGGATTATAGTTTTTTTTATCTATAAGAGCTCTACCATTAATTTTCTGAGCTATAACCATGTCATATGTGCTAGATTTCCCAAGAAGGAATGAATATGCTCGAGGGATTCAGATATTGCTGCACCTAAGTAGGGCCTTGCGCTTAACATCCATCTACTTCTAATGGATGACTAGAATTTGTGCTTAAAGGATTGAGAGAATGTCGATACCAAAACTTGGTGTAATGTCGAGTTTGTCGAACTGGTTGATCCAATTGGTCGAATCCAGTTCGGTCTAACTTGGGGAAAGGATCTTTTATACAATTGTATGTAGGATTGTTTATACAATCATACATTTAATAATTAACTTCTTTTTCGCGTGTGATAATATGGAAGCAATAAAATAAATAATAAATAATGGAAGCCAAGATGTTATGTGGAAAACTCGAAACTCGAAACAAGAAATTACGAGATCACACCGATAGAATACTTCTATTATTTATATAATGGAATTACAAATATATACCTTTCACAGTACTACTAGAAACTACATAAATACTTAAGCAATTACTTGGGTAATTGAGCAATATACAAAAAATGTTGAGATATTATTGTATTCATTAGAATATGAATTGGTATTTTATTTCTTAGTTGGCATACACGTAGGATAAGAAAGCTGAGTTGGATACAAGTTAGTTACTTCAGTTGTTTACTCTGTTAGACTTGAAGTTGATATAAATATCCGATCTGCTCTTGTAAATTGAACTAACGAACGACATTCTAACAAACCGATCTCCTTCTTAGCAATTCTCAAAGCTTCCATGGCTAATTCTACATGGTATCAGAGCATCCATGGTATTTCGATCCTTCATGTTTGATTTTGTTCGATCTGAAGTTTGCATTTCTCTTCTACTATCATCCAACTATGATTGTTTGATTGCTTTTGTATTGTTGAAAGTATGGACAATCAGCTAAATCAATCTGTGTCCAAGCTAAATCAATCTGTGTCCAATCCACTGTATATTTCAAGATTGGACAATCCTAATATGACTAGAAAACATCATATTCAATGGATTTAATTTTAATTCTTGGAGTTAATCAATTAAGATTGGTTTGGGTGCAAAGTTAAAATTAGGTTTCATTGATGGGAACATTACTAAGCCTAATGAGAATACAGCATATTATGTTAGGTGGATATAGTACAATTTTATGGTTAGAAGTTGATTCTTAATTCCATGGTTAGTGATCTCTCTCAAAATTTCCTATATACACATTCAGCTGTGGAACTTTGGAATGAGTTAAATGAACAATATGGTAGAGGAAGTGGTCTACTTATATTCCAATTGCAACAAGAAATTTGCAATCTTAAGCAAACTAATCAATTAGTTAGAACTTATTATACAAAAACTTAAAAGTTGCTGGGATAAATTAGCTGCTTTAATGTCTTGTCCAACTTGTCAATGTAAGCATTTAGAGTATTGTACTTGTAGGCTTAAGGAGAGAATCTCTTGTTTTGATTCATAAATCAAGCTAATCTAGTTTTTGATGGGCTTCAATGAAAATAATGAATCTATTAGAAGCCACATACTATCAATGGACCTACTACCATCCATCAACAAAGTATATTACATCACACAGCAAGTAGAAAAACAAAAAGAGATCACTTTTGTTTATAGTTCAGTAGATGGAACTGCATTCAATGTTAATAGATCCTTGGGTTTGCGAGGAAATGTGATAAACAAAAAGAAGAATAAAGGAAGAGTGATGTGTAACATTGTAAAGCTGATAATCATACGGTTGAATCATGCTTCCAATTAATAAGATACCTTGAATAGTATAAGGGAAAAAGATCTTTCAAGGGTAGTAAGTCAATCTCAAATTGTATGATTAATAAATCAGATTTTGTTGGTGTTACTCCATTGGAAGACAGTCATGTTTCTAGGGAATGTACTATAGAAAATTTGAATGTTGGTGTTGATCTTATGATGGTACAAGCAATATGTAATGAGGTATTCAAATTGATAAAAGGATAACACCAAGGACATGATTCTAACGCTTCTATGGTGAATAATGTGGTTCGTTATGCTAGCAATTCTATCACTCATTCTTGTTTTAATGCTATAAATAGCAATTTTAGTTCATGGATTGTAGATTCAAGTGCTAGTGACTATATTAGTCCATTTCATACCTTTTTTTAATGATTTATACCAATTAACTCAACTTATTTCTATTAAATTGCTTGACAACACTTTAAAATCTATTCAATCGGTTGGCTCCATCCATATCAGTCCCTCTTTAACTCTTAAAAATGTACTGTTCTTACATGAATTTTCACATAACCCAATGGTTGTTCATCATATGATTGCTAACAATAATCTAGTTGCAAGAGTTGATCAATCTTGGTTCATGTTTCAGGACTAGAATAATGTTGTTATTGCTTTAGCAAAGGCAATAAATAACCTCTACATTTTGGAATCAAATGCCTCGAGAAACTCTTCTTTAGTTGCAACTAGCAGTAGTTCTTTTCCTTTAGTCTCTCAAGTTTCAGATGATAGTATTCATTTGTTTCGTTCGTATCTTGGACATGCATTATTGTTCAAATTGCAACATTGCTCCCACGCAAACATTTGAATTTACATTCCTTTGTTTGTGATACATGTAATCTTGCTAAATTTCATAAACTTCCTTTTAATGAGAGTATTACTCAAACTTCTTTTCCTTTCTAACTACGTCATGTAGACATATGGGGTCCTTATTCTATTTTATCAATAACTGGTGAAAGATATTTTGTTACATTATTTAATAATCTTACTTATTGTACATGGACATAGTTGATACACTCTAAGTCTCAAGTTGTGCCTATTCTTCATATGTTCTTCAAACTTATCAAGAATAACTTCTCTACTTGTCCCAAAACAATTAGATTAGATAATGGAAAAAAGTTCCTTTCTCATGCATGTCAAACTCTCTCTAGTAGTCTTGGTATCATTCATTAAAGTATGATCCCCTATATGCCTCAACAAAAAGGAAAAGTTGAAAGGAAGCATTGGCATATTTTGGATACAACTAGAGCATTAATGTTTAATGCTCAATTACATAAATTTCATTGGGGAGAATGTATACTTACAGCTGCATATTTGATCAATAAAATGCACATGTCCAAATTGATATAGAAAACTCCATATGAGATGTTGCTAGGATACAAACCATTGTATGATCATTTAAGAGTTGTTGGTTGTTGGTGTTATGCCGCTCCACTTAGTCCTCTTAAAGATAAATTTGATCATAGAGGCGTAAGATGTGTATTTTTAGGATATGCCAACAATAATAAAGGTGATATGTCTCTAAGGTTAGATACACAGAGAAACACTACAACGAACTAAAAAGAAGAAAATAAAATGGGGGTTTAGTGAATCCGTAAGTTATCTAACTGGATATGATACACCAATAAGATCCAACATGACCTAAAACTCGCCAGATGTGATGCACCGGTTCAAGTAATAGGGTGGCTGGCCACAATCCTTACTAAAGGAATTGATAAGAGCAGATAGAGAAGAGTTTTCCAAGAGAAAAGTCTCAAGAGTTTTTCATTAAAATGTTAAGTCTATCTAAAACTCTATACAAGTGTTCTATTTATACAAAAGGGGGTAAAGTTGTAAATAAATGAACAAAAGGGTGCCCTAGTGGCATTTCAATAATTACAAATGAAACATGAACAACAACTAAGGGAAAATACAAGAAAAGGGAAATCCAAATAACATAAGTAAAATGGGTAACTACACAAGATTGTCAGGTAAGGGGTTGACGTTTGATTCCGAAGAGCTGATATGTCCGTGGTTGACCTGTATGGATTTTCTCAAGCTAACGAAGCTTCATCTTTGACACATCTCAAATCTAATATTATCTAACATCTGTATATTTAAATCTTAAATGAAAGGTAAGATTCTTATTGAGATAGATTATGCTTTGACTATCATAATAAAGGATATACTTCTCTTGTTGTTGTCCCAATTCCTTTAGAAATTGCCTCATCCACAAGATCTCTTTGCATACTTTAGTAACAGCAACATACTTAGCTTCAGTATTGGACAAAGCAATACATTTTTGCAATTTTGATTGCCATAACACAACTCCCCCTACATAAGTAATCAAATATCCTGATGTTGACTTTCTAATGTCAACATCTCCTGCCATATTTGCATCCATAAAACCTCAAGCACAAATTTATTACCACAAAACTGTAAACATAGTTTGGAAATGCCTCTAAAATACTTAAGAATCCATTTGACTGCAATCCAAAGTTCCTTATTCAAATTAAAGAGATAGCAATTAACAATGCCAACTACATGAGCAATATATGTTCGTGTACATACCACAGCATACATAAGATTACCAACTACCAATGCATAAGGCACCTTCTTCATTTCTTCTTTCTCTGTATCACTTGTAGGATACTGCTTAGTACTATGTTTGAAGTAACTTGCAAGTGGTAAACTCACCTGCTTCACATTGCTCATGTTGAATCTCTATAATACCTTCTCTAAGTATCTCTCCTGTAATAACCACAACTTCTGACTTTTCCTATCACATATTATTCTCGTTCCAAGTATTTCTTTTGCAGGTTCTAAGTCTTTCATAGCTAAAGACTTACTTTAACTCTACTTTGAGATTCTTAATCTGCTTGGCATCATGGCCAACAATTAGCATATCATCTACATATAACAAAAGGATAATAAATTCATCGTAAGGTAACTACTTTACAAATATACAATGGTTTGATGTAGATTTAGTATAACCATGGTCAACCACAAAGGAATTAAATTTCTTATACTATTGCCTTAGAGCTTGCTTTAACCTATATAAGCTCTTCTTTAATCTATACGCAACATTTTCCTTCCCTTTAACAATGAACCATTTAGATTACTCCATATATATTTCTTCATCTAGATCTCCATGAAGAAAAGCAATATTGGCATCTAATTGCTTGATCTTCATCAAACTAGCAACTAATCCTAATATAACCCCAACAAAAGACTTTTTCACTATTGATGAGAAAATTTCATCAAAATCAATACCCTTATTCTAACTAAACCCTTTCACAACCAACCTTGCTTTTTATCCAAGCTGTAAGCTATTTTCTTCGGTCTTCAATCTATTAATGTAAAGACTAAAAAAAAAATAATAATAATAAGGACAATAACAATCTTTTTAAAAGAAGATATATCTCACTACTCAACTATCATAAAACCTTAAATATATGTATATATATACATACATATCTTCTTTAATCTTCCCTCATATTCTCATCATTCTCTTTTCATATAATTCCTTCTTCTCTTCATTAACCTAATACCCCCATCTCTCATAATTCTCTCATTACCAAATAGACTCCTCCCCAGAAGATCATATTAGGGCAAAATACGCAGGTGAATTTCTCAATTAGGATAAATTGTATAATTTTTCTGATTAGAGAATTCATCTAATCACATGATGTTAACGGAGGTAAGAATAATAATGATGTAAATGGGAAATTTTGGAAAACCCTAGAGTGGTTGTTATAGATTTGCAAAAAGAACATCAGTGCAAAATGTCGCAATTCCTAATCAAAACAAGGTATGTAGATTTTTGGATTCTATTAACTTCGTTGAATGATTCATGTTAGGATTAAAAAGACATATCTAAGAGTTGTTTAATTATGAATTATGAATAAAGAATTGAAGCATCTCATGTTTTTTACATGTCGATTTCTTGTTGTCATCAATATCAATTATGAGACTTTACTGAAAATAATATAGATATATACATATATATATAAAAGAAAATAAAACATCTTTTAATGAATATATATTATTAAAGCTTTTAAAATATACTTTAGTATATGATTTAAGGTGTGGAGATGAATAGGAATTATTCACATAGATATAGATATGGCTAGATTGATAGATATACATATAGATATGGATATAGTTATAGAAGATATAGATATAGATAGATAAGGAAGATATATTTATATAGAAGATAGAGATACAAATTAATAGAAGATATAGACATGGAAGATACTATAGGTTTTTTTTTTAGAAACCTATTAATTGTAAATAACACGAAGAGAAAATATCCAAATTATATATTTAGAGATATAGAATCAAATAAAATTTATTGGCTTATATATAACAAATAACAATAGGTTAAAGGATAATTGCATAATAGAAGAATAACAAAATAATTACATTGGCCATAATAACAAAATCAACTAATATGAAAATATATAAGTATGTGTGTATACGTAAATAATAAATTAATATAAATGTATAGTTCTTAAGTTTTAATCTTATGAAAATGGGAAGGTTAAACTTCAACCATAGGTTTGAACCTACAAAGTTACTAATATAGTTTCTAGATAGTTTACCTCAAGTATAGAGTACAAACAATTCAAATCAAAACCATAGTTATAAGTTATAACATTAGTTTCTAATTAAGTCTCGATATGTGATAAGTTTGTTATATGAATGGAACAAGTTTTAATGTCAATTATGAATCCAAGAATATGGTTGCTCTGGAGTAAGTTACATAACACATGTTTATTGGTTGTGCTTAGCTTAGCCAAAAGACCCGGAGTGGCAGATCCTTAGGGGGCACCTTGTTGATCAATAGGTGACGTTATCCCCTATGGAGTCATCATTGACATGATATGAGTAAATTTAGGGACCCATGGGTATTGGGTCTCAAAGTGACAACTCCTAATACTGTACTATGTATTTTATATATATATATATATATATATATATATATATATATGAATGGAAGTAGAGAGGATGTGGGAAGCAAAAGAGGGTTTCAAATAATATTCTTATTCAAACAGACTCTTTATTATTAAGGATGGGTTATCATGAATATTTGATTGTCTATCTAGCTGGTTATTAGATAACTTATGGAATCTTTCAAGAAATATTATACAATCTCCTAAATAAGTATAGAACAATTCTATATCTTGTTCGTTTATTCATTGATATTTGCCAGTGCTCTTTCTAGAATTTGCTTCAATTGATCTGGAGAAGTTACACTTGCCAGAGAAGAAATTAGAAATCTTCTATTGTGATATTGTGGAGTTGAGACATTGGATGGTGGTGTTGAAGAATTGGTTCTGACCCAATTTAAAATTGAGTCATTTTCAATCCTATTCCACATTTTGAAACTATTCCACATTTTGAAACTATCCCACCATTTGACTTTGTACATTTTAACCAAATTGGTTGTATTTAATGTCCGATCTAGTTTGTAATTGAACCACCAGGCCATGACCCAAGATATTCCAATGTGAATAAAATATAACATCTTCCTAACTATATATATATATATTACATAACGGGGTCATAAGTTACTTCAAGTCTTGTGATGTTTGATAGACTAATTCAAAGATAATAAACGAATCGTTTGTGTTATATATTTGTATCAATGCATGTGAATTATTATTTTGTATAGTATATGCATGTGCTTGTGGTGTTACGTATTGGGCTTCGACTCACCCTTCTTTCTTTTTTAGCTATAAGAAACCTAAATTAGCAGATAGATTACCATGATCTTAGAGAGCCTTATTATATAGCCTTTGGGATGGGAAAAGCGATGGTTACATAAAACATAAAGGTTAAGATAGATAAATTTTATTTCTTACGATAACCGTTTATTGTTTAAGAATTAATTATTAGATTTTAGTTTAGCTTGGAGAATTTTATTTTTTCAAGTTATTTGAGGTTTTTACAATATTATTTGAGGATTTTAGTTGTTAATTTATGCCTAATATGTCATTACATACTAGAGACACATAGCGAGTTATGACACCCTAGGTTTTGGGGCATTACAATTAACCCACTTATTCTTCAATGCTCATTTGCCCTTAAGCAATTCTACTAAGTCACGGATATGGTCATCCTGTAAGGATTTCATCTCTTCTTTTAACTTTTAAACATTCCTACTTTTGTTAGTGTAACACGGCTTCCTAATAATATTATGAATATCTCCAATCTATTATCATCACATACGCAGATGCACATCACATTTAAAGATGAAAATCCCCTATCTCCTTTTTTTTTGTTACCATTTGTAGATGTGGATTCTAGACCACCTAATATTGTTCATGTTGCTTGATTTTATCTAATAAGTATTTTCTTGGCCCTTCAGAAAAAGGTCTTACAAACCATAAAGTGATCAATTACATAATTTTACCACGACCTTAAATAAAATCCGACAAAACATCAACATTATGAAATATAGATATATTGCATCACATTTGGTATGAATGAATGATTTAGAATGAAATGGATTGAAATCAAATGGAATGTAATAAGAGTAGAATAACTAATGAATGTGTATATAATAATATTTATCTAAAGTATCCAATTATTGGATATCATAATCAAATTGAAAATTGAATAAGTAATTTCAATTATTGATAAATAATGAAAGGGGAATGTCGCCCCATTAAAGGCATAACCAAATTCCCCTTAAAAATGAAATTGTTGATTCAAAAGAATTGTGATTTTATCTTCTAAAAGCACCCCTAAATATGGAAAGGAGAATAGAACCTGAAATCACAATTTTATTCTTGATCCATTCCCACATATCAAACATGAGATTAGAGTCGAGTCTTAATCATGCTTGGTCCCTATCAAGTATTAAAATTTTCATATCAACTTGAACCCCATAAGTTTTTTAGAATTTCTTAAAGGCCATCCTAAATCTCACAGAATTATACACTATAAGTTTATTATGGAGTTCTATGGAACAAGTTGCTTACATCCTTTTATCTCTTCATACTTTATTTTCTCTCTCTCTTCATCTTGTTTCCTTATATGGATCTATTTGTCTCTCTTAATTATAATTCTAATATTCACCTTTTAAGTCAACATTTGATATCTACCATTTAAGCCATTCAAAATAAAATAATTTTGAAAGCTTTTTTGATATTACACCTTTTCAACTTAGTCTATCTAACTAGACCCAGGCAAAGGGCCAAACCAACCCTGAATCGACCCTAAACCGCCAATTTATGGGTTAAGGACACGATGAACCGTAACCAGCCCGTGAGCTAGCGGTTACGAATCGGTTTGAAGCCGTTGAAACTTTTTTTTTGTTTTTTCTTTTTTTTTTTTCCTTTCTTTCCATAATTTTTTTCCATTTTTCCTTGTTGAGCCTTCAATCATTTTTTTTTTTTTTTTGTCTTTCCTCCTTACATAAAGCATACATTACAAACGAACAAAAATTAAAATATAGAGAAATCTCTTATGATACGAAGAACTAATTTAATCAAGCAGAGTAAAGTGGTTGAAGGGAAAATATTTTTTACTGTATTTTACAGTCACTTAGAAGGTACTTATATATCCATTAATTGAAATCAAATCGCTATAGTTTGGTTTGGATTTATAGAAAAATTTTAGTCTATTTGTTAATTTTACGTTTTGTGAAAAGAATCTAAGTGTACGTAACTATCTAATTTAAATTTTTTGAAGGAAAATAATTTCACTCGGTCATAATTTAGAAAACCCTAATATTAGATCACTACTTTTAGGAAAATCGTGCCATTTACTTTTTAAAAATAATTGGAAAAAAAAATTTCTACATGATAAAACTTTTTCGGAAATGATGAAAAGAAAACTTACTATGTCTCCTCTTGAGATAGTTGTTCATGTTCATGACCAAGAGTGGAACCTGTGGCTGAGCTTGGGCTTCCATCAAATCAATTCTAGTCACCAAAGTAATCATCCTCCTTATCGTCTATAAGCCGCCTTGTACCAATCTTCTATACAAGCATTTGCCTCAACATTAACAAAAAATAGGGAAGCTTGACATTTGTTAACAATCAGGCCTGCTATACTAAATTGTTATGAACCGTAATCAAGAACAGACAAGGCCGATCGCTGGATGAGTCTAAGCTTGCAAAAAGCTCAAAAAAGGGTTTATGGGGCAAGTGCAAAAAAGGGCAAAAATGAAGAATGAAACAGTAAGCAAAACTCATAAACAGCTCTAAATGATATGACGCACCAATAAAACTTCCGAAAACTCATGGCACAATTCGATATGACGCACGAATCGATCCGATGAGATTACTTACCACCTAACCTTACTTAAGGGATAGGATAAAAATGATGCCGAGAGTAAACAAACAATGTTTCTACAAGGAAGAAAAGTACTCAAAAAGTATATTATGAATGATCCGATATCCTCACAGTTACAAGTACAAGGGTATTTATACCCATAAGTTAAAGTAACCTGCCTAAAAAGGAAAAGACAAAAAAGGCATTTCCTAAATAAAAATAAAATACAAAAAGGTAAAAACGAATAAACAAGAAAAATAATCATTGGAACAACAAATTCTACACACGATACTATATAAGTAGTGATGCTACATTGGCAAGATTGTTAGAAGATGTAGACAAAAAAATACGGACAGTTGGCTTACCCAAGCAAGGATGGCTTTATCAGTCCAAAGTCTCTCTTTCTCGGCTTCTCGGCAAGGAAAATGCCAAATAATTGGTCGACTTATGCACGAGAGAGTAATCTTTTATTCGGTACACTATAGAAAGATGGGCGGTCATACGGCTCAATATGAAGGGTGACTCGACAAGGAAGTACTCGGCCTTGGTAAGGGTTGACTAGAATAGAAGGATTCGTTGAGCCAATCCCTCTAATCCTCAGGCTCGGCTATAGGTCAAGGGTACGGTAGCCTGATTCCCATCATTCCCTTCGAGTGATTTGGGATCAAATCCGAATGGTCTTTGCTCAATTCTCCTTTAAGGTGATGCAGACTAAGGTCGGCAATGTTGAAGGCATCAAAAACCCCATAACCCTTGGGCAATTCCAATCTGTAGGCATCATCATTAATCTTTTAGAGGATTCTAAAAAGTCCTTTCGCTCTTGCAGATAATTTGTTCCTCCTCTTGTTTGGGAACCGTTTCTTGCTGAGGTACAGCTACACTAAGTCTCCTAGCTGAAATTATTTGGCTATCCTACCCTTAATCTTTTCTCGCATTCTTCTAGTAACTTGATGAATGTGCCAAGTAACCTTATCATAGATGTACTGAAGGGATTGTGCTCTGGCTAATGCATTAAAGTCCTTTTGCGCGGGTACTGGTACAGGGGCGTAGTTGAGGGCAACTCAGGATTGAACCTATAGACTACCTCAAAGGGAGCCTACTTAGTGGTGTCATGTATTGTTCGGTTATAAGCAAACTTGACTACTAGCAGGGAGATATCCTAATCAACTAAATTCTTACCTATTGCAACTCGAAGCAGTGACCCCAAAGTACGATTAACCACCTCTGTTTGGCCGTCAGTTTGAGGGTGACATGAGGTACTGAAGAGCAATTTGGTTCCCAGCCGACACCACAGGGTTCTTCAAAAATGGCTCAAGAACTTCGGGTCTTTATCGGAAACTATACTTTTCGACACGCCATGTATCCGCATAATCTCTTGTAAGAAGAGAGACGCAATAACTAAACCGTCGTTAGTTTTAGAGCAGGGTACAAAATGTGCTAGCTTACTGAATCTATTCACGATGACCATTACAGAATCTTTACCTCAGGCAATTCATGGTAGTCCATGGACAAAGTCCATACTCAATTCAGTCCATGGCCTCGTTGGAATAGGTAGGGGCATTGCTGTCCTTTGCTCGGCTTGGCACTTTGCCATGTTGCATATAGCATAGCTTTCGATAACTCGGTACACATCTCTCCTCATTCTCAACCAAAAGAAATGGCCATTCAATAGTTCACAGGTCTTCCTTTCTTCAAAATGTCTGGAGAGTCCTCCACTATAAGCTTCTCTGATCAGTAGCTCTCTTATTGAACAATTTGGCACGCATAATTTTCCATCTCAAAACAAATAGCCATCCTCCACATAATACTCATCCACTTTCCTCCCATTGATACATCGCAAAATTATGGGTCCAAAGTGTTGATCCTTGAAGTACTACTCTCTGATACTTGTAAGCCCAAACAATCTGGTCTACAGCTCTGATAAAAGCGTATATCTCCTCAAAAGAGCATCTGCAATTGCGTTGCTCTTTCCTTGCTTGTACTTTATCACAAAATTAAATCCTTCAAAAAATTCAACACATCCCACCTACTACTTCGACAACTTAGTCTGACTTCGGAGGTATCTCAATGATTCATGGTCAGTATATATGACAAATTCTCTCAATAGTAAATAATGTTGCCATACTTATAGTACTCGGATTAGTACCAAAAATTCTTTGTCATAAACGGAGTAATTCAATTGCGGTCCTTAGAGCTTCTCACTATAAAAGGAAATTGGTAGGCCTTCCTGCATTAAGACAGCACCTATTCTAATGCTTGACGCATTGCATTCTAGCTTAAAAATTTTGTTGAAGTCAAGTAGTACTAACACAGGGGTGGAGGTCAATCTTTCTTTTATCTCGATAAAGCTCCTCTCCTCCCTTTCTCCCCATCGAAAGTTGGTGCTTTTCTTCATTAGTTCAATAAGTGGCGCAGTGAGGGTGCTAAAATTCCTAATGAATCTTCTATAAAATGAAACCAGTCCATAGAAACTCTTCACATCGGCATAAGTAGTAGGAGTTAGCCACTCGACAATTGCTTGGATCTTTTCATCATCAACTCGCAAGCCTCCTCCACTAATTACATAACCTAAGAATACCACTTCCTCCTAGCAAAAGCAACATTTCTTTAGATTGCTTAATAGGCTCCCGACACAAAGGATATCTAGGACTGCTCTGAGATGTTGACAGTGACTCAGCATGTCAGCACTGTAGATCAGGATATTGTCAAAGTACACTACGACACACTTTCCTATGAGATGTCTCAGCACATGATTCATTAATCTCATGAAAGTGCTTAGGGCATTCGACAAGCCGAAGGGTATGACCATCCATTCATAAAGTCCATGTCAAGTCTAGAATGCAGTCTTCTACTCATCTCCTAGCCTCATACGGATTTGATGGTAGCCAGATTTAAGATCAATCTTGCTAAAAATCTTAGCTCTACGGAGTTCATCCAACGTGTCTTCTAGCCTCAAGATCAGATATCTATATTTGATCATAATCTTGTTCACATCTCGGCTATCTACAAACATTCACTAAGTTCCATCCTTCTTCAGCACTAGAAGTACAGGCACAACACAAGAGCTAAGAGTCTCTCTTACATAGCCTCTTTCCAACAACTCATTGACTTGACGGTGGAGTTTGAAAGCCTACTCAGGATTCATCCAATAAGCTAGCTTATTTGGCAATGCAGCGCTAGGTACTAAGTCAATACAGTACTCTATGCCTCAAGTTGGGAGCAACCCCTCAAGTCACTGTTCGGGGAATAGGTTAGCATACTCATCTAATAACTCCTTGATCTCTTAAAGTAACTCACCCTGCTCCTTCATTTCTAATAGCTGCCTGACCAACAAAAGGGTTGGCTCATTAGCATTGATGGCCTTTTGGAGCTCGGCTCTACTCATCACCAAAGCTTTATTCGATCTGTGAGCAAGTTTTGTTTGCAACTTATTGACTTCTCTCGGCGGCATCAAATTCAGTATGATCTTTCGATCATCCTTCTCGAACATATACATGTTCCTATAGCCGCTATGTATAACTCTCCTCTCAAACAATTATGGCTTACCCAACAACACATGAAAAGGGCACATAAGCAATACGTTGCAAAGAATCTAGTTAGAGTAATTCCCTATAATGACCGATAGTAGTATTTTCTAAGTGACATGTAATGCTCCTTTCTCATTTAACCAGTGCAACTTATACAGCTTTAGATATATAATAGTCAGCAACTTCAGTTTTGAAATAAGATCAATTGATGCCATATTGGTGTAGTTTCTACTATCTACGATGAGGGCGCACATTTGATCATTCATCTTATAGGTGGTATGAACAAATTTTCTCTCTGCGCCTCCTTTCACAAGGATTCCATGTTCATAGTGCGTCGAAGAACCATGAGTAACCGATCTAAGTCCTTAGGAAACACATCCTCCTCAATCAGCTCTTTCTCAACATTTTCTTTCTCGGTAGGAACCTCCTCCTCCTCTTCAAGCTCTTCATTCGTACTTTCTAATTCTAACTGCAAGATGTCTCCCTTAATGACCATCTTCCTTCGATTCGAGCATTGAGTAGCCATATGTCCGTACCCTTAACATTTGAAGCACTTAATCTAGCTAGTCTTCCTACCAGACCCTTACCCCTTCTCATAAGTTCGGGTTGGCACTTCACCATTAGGTTGGCCTTTCTACTTGGCTCAAACATCAACCTTTCTGCTCGACTCTATACTCGATTGAGCTTGGTGACTTGTTTGTCTGGGTTGACTAGTCGGCATCCTCGCTGGTACTTGGCTCCTTCTTTGCCTCTCTACTCGTTGGGCAATCCTAACAGCTTCATCCATTGTATCAAATCGTTAGAGCTCCACAATATCTCAAATGTCTCCTCTTAACCCAGTAATGAATCTTGAAACTGTTCGAGTTGGTGGTTCCTCCACTTCACAACGGATCATGAGCATTTGAAACTCTTGAACATACACGTCAATAGTTTAACCTCCTTGTCTCAGCTCCTAAAGTCGAGTGAAAGTATCTTATAGATAAGTTTTTAATACAAACCTATTTCTGAGCACTCTCTTCATCTCGAGTCAAGTGTTAATCTCTCAGTATCCCTCTTGTCTTCTCATGGCCTAAAAATTCTTCTACCACATGACAGCATATCCAAAAAACTCAACGGCAACAGTTCTCACCTTCTCATAATCCTCATATTAATGGTAATGAAACACATGCTCTACCTTCTCTTCCCAATCTAGATACTCATCAGCATTCCCAGATCCATTGAAACTCGAAATCTGAAGCTTCACATGGTCGGATGCTCTAGGGATTCATACACGCTCTTCTTTAAAATACTCTTCTTCCTCTTAATCAAGCTCTCTCAGGTCTATCATTTGCCTTACTCGTTCGCCAACTCCTTTACCTCGAATGGGTCAAGCTAGGTTATGACCTCTAACAAGTTAAGCAACTTAGCGAGTGTTTTGCGTGGCCTCAGTGGGTTGGCAAGACAGTGCATGAACAACTCGGGTTAAATCTACTAAGAGGTTGGCTACCTCATCAAGCCTCTCATCAGTGCTTGTAGGAGTTCCTTAAGATTATCGTCCATAGTGGACAACTCTACTGTCATCACCAGTACCAACATTTATATTTGGGTTTGTTATTTTTCCTCACAAATTTAAAGCTCAAACACACTTCAAGAAATTAACAGTTAATAATACAACAGTCAAATGAAAACAGTAATTTGCTTTGTTTCATACACGCAAAATAGAGGATAACAGAACTTCAAAAAGAACTACTACAATTCACACAAAACCTTCACTCTGATATCAAGATGTTGCTAACCGTAACTAAGAACAGACAAGGTTTGTCGCTGGATGGGTTCAAGTTTGCAGAAAGCTTGAAAATAGGCTAATGGAGGAAGTACAAAAAAGGGCAAAAATGAAGAATGAAATAGTAAGCAAAACCCACGAATAACTCCAGAGAATATGACACACCAATGGAACTTCCGAGGACTTACAGCACAATTCGATATGACATACGAATTGATTCAGTGAGATTATTTGCTACCTAACTTTACTTAAGGGATACGATAAGAGTAATGCCGAGAGTAAATAAATAGTGTTTATGTAAAAAAGAAAAGTACTCAAAAAGTATATTATGAATGATCTAATGACCTTACACTGACAAGTACATGGGTATTTATACCCATAAGTTAAAGCAACTTCCCTAAAAAGAAAAAAACAAAAAAGGCATTTCCTAAGTAAAGATCGGGATACAAAAGGGTAAAAATAAATATACAAGAAAAACAATCATTGGTACAACGGATTCTACACATGATACTAAATACGTAGCAATGCTATATTGGTGAGGTTGTAAGAAGATGCAGACAAAAAAATACGAACAACTAGCTTGCCCGAGCAAAGATGGCTTTATCAATCTAGAGTCTCTCTTTCTTTGCTTTTCAGCAAGAAAGATGCCGAGTAATTGGTCGACTTATGCGCGGGAGAATAATCTTCTATTCAATACACTATAGAAAAATAGGTGGTCATACGGCTCGGCATGAAGGGTGACTCAATAAGGAAGTCAGTTAGAATAGAAGGATTTGTCAAGCCAGTTCCTCTAGTCCTTGAGCTCAGCTGCAAGTCAAAGTTCCAACAACTTGATTCCCATCACTAAACGCTTGCTTAATGGCGACTGTTGAAGCCGAAGCAACAAGTATTTTACAAGCAATGCAAGATAGGAGTAGGTAGTCCCTTGTATGCCTTTGCTACTACTCTAAAATATCAAAGTCCTTAATGGAGATATTCTTAGAAAACTCGAAATTTGTATTAGTGTAGTACTGCATCTTAAACATTGGACCACTAAACCATTGCCTCTTCAATTTTTGCACTAATAACTAGTCACCCATAAATGAGTAATGCTACTCCTTAGTGGGTGGCGAATGAGAGACGATAAATGGTAGTGGTTAAGCATCTCCTCTATGTTAGTTGTCACTACCGACACTTTCTGCTATGCTTCCAAACTGTACACGTCTTAAGAATCCATTAGATCTTGAATATAATCGTAACAAGTTTTCAAATACATTAATAATAATTCCTCTTTACAACGAAAACCTAGAATAATTACTACAAGATAAATATGAGGAATGTCTTTATAATAAGTTAACTACTTCAACGCCATATCGTATATGCATGCGTGCAAGTATGAGCCCTCATAGGCTTGAGTAGCATGTCAAATATACTAACGACTGACATTACAAACAAATGTACACTAGGCCTATAAACTTGTAAGAAAGTCTTAGTAACATTATCAAAAACTTTCAAAACTTTTAGCAACTGAATACATATATCCCAATTACTAGGGAGAATGTTAACTTCCCATATGTTATACATTGCGAAGTCACACAGCAGTTCGCTGTAAGGACAACTCGTAAGTCAAGTTTCAATGGTGTAGTACATCCATCTTAAACTTTCAGGGCCTCTTCTCGCACTCCATGTAGAAGTTCCTCCACTTTTTATGAAGGGATGACTTCTCTGTTATTATCTTGACGATGTTCTTGATTAGAGCTATACTGTCTTACAAAGCTGCAATACCATCCTTAACATACAAGTTAAGAATACGACATGTACAATGTATGTGAAAAAAACCTTCCCCTCCCCCTCCTCCCCAAACGCTAGTTTACAGTAATTTTGCAGATTAGATATTGAGGTAGTATTAGCACTTACATTGTCAAAATCAACAGAAAAAATTTTTTCTCACTAATCCATACTCATTTAGGATTTCTCTAATAATTTTATAGATGTTTTACACTTTATGTCACTCGTCACATACCCTTAAAGCTAATAGTCATTTATTAAGTTGACAATTATCTTCTAATTAGTAAACAATAACACCCATATAAGAATTATTACGAGAAGAATTTATCCATATGTCTACACATATGGACACATGCATATCGAAGGAAGCAAACTTACCTACGAGCTCTCTCTTGCCTTTGTGGTAGAGCTCATGCATGACTCGGGTTAATATTCTGTAGCTAAGCTATTACGAGCTAAAGTTGAACATCTCCCGTTCGTATCGACTCTACCACTCTGATGCACTAATGTTAAATGAAAGGTACATATTCATGAGGTACTATGCTAAGTTATACTTGTGCCTCTCTTTATCATACCTTATAACAATTAACCGAATGAACTACTGCTTTAAGCAATCTATTGCTATATACTATCTATTCCCACCTCTTCAGGATGGTTCGACCTTAAGTGTTTGTTAAGGGTACCATATACCTCTTTCATTTTCCACAAGTAACTTACGTTGCAGTAGTTGCAAAATGCTCTCGAGTTCCTCCTTTATTGGTACCTTTATGGAAATGCGTAGTAAAAATATTAGACTTACTGGATTTAGAGGGCTTACTTGATCCTAAAAGTCTCGAACTGCCAAGCTAATGTTGTACCATATGTTGCGCTTCTGTTTCAAGAATAATTTTTATCTTGTCCTCCTCATTCTCAAACATGCTTGCGAGACAACTCATCCATGAGGGTTCAAATCCTTCGGGTCATGGAGGATACTCATACAAGAAGGTTCAAATCTAGGAAGACATTTAGGCACACTTATGCATGAAGGTTCGAAACTAGGAGGTGGCTTGCTCCGGCAACTCATGCATTGAGGTTCAATGTCAAAGCTAGGAGGTGGTGAACTGCGATAACTCATGCAATGAGGTTCTAGATCGAACCTAGGAGGTGGTGTAACTTGTTCTTCCACATTCTCAACCACATCATATGCCTTCTGCTCATTTAGGTCGTACTCCTTATCTGGGTCTATGATATCAGGTAAGTGCACTTATCAGTTTTAATATAGCGGATGTGAGTCTGAGTCGATCCCTCACAAACTTCGAATACTAATATTAACCTTAGCTCTATTATCTAACCAGAAAATTGTGATGAGTTGAATGAACTAAAAATACTAAAATTAATAGACTAACCTAATTATGAGACTTGATTAAACAATTCAGAAAGTGATAAAACTAAGAACAACTTCAAGAATGCAAATAACGTATTTAGGAATTATTTCTCCTAGTATTTAACATGTGACCGCTTAAAATATATTCAATTCAATTTCTATTATTCTTGATCAGAGGGATTCACAATTAAAGTTAATACCTTTCTCAAGCATATTAACCTTAATCTAAATTATTTACCGGAATCTCTTCACTTAGTAATATAATTCAAAATCGCATTAATGTATAATGAATTCCCACACAAACAAACAACTTTCCAGAAGAAACATGTATTTTATCTCTATGTATACATGTAATTCTCTCCAATTATGTTAAGATCTCATTACACATGTAATTTCTCAATCCTCATGCATAATATCATAGATTGATACTCTAGAAATATCAATTAACAATTAAATAACATAATTGAATCAAGAAAAGATAGAAACTTTATTGAAAATTATCAATCTATCTAATAGTCACATGAAACCCTAGGTTCCATAATCCTAAATACAAGAATTTTAAGCTAACATAATGAAATTAAAAATGAATTCCAACAAAACCAATAAATAAAACATGAAAAACCCCTTTTGTTGATGATAAATCTCTTCAATCTTGAAGTTGGGTATTGCTTTCGCCTTTTTCTCATCCTTCTCTTCAAGTCTCTTCACTTTTGAATGTCCAATGTTGTGTGGGAAACCCTAGTATGTCATTTTATAATGTATTGTAAGGTTTCCGTTTTCGTCATCAGACATGGCCTGGGACACAGTCGTGTAATTTTCTGACCTTAGCATATTTTCCTGGATGGACACAGCCTGGGGACACAGTTGTGTCCCAGACTATGTAACTTCAAAACTTCATAACTTATTCATTTGAACTCCAAATTGAGTGAAACTTAATTCATTTTCTTCGTTTTCAATCCAAAAACACGTTCAAACCTTGAAATCAAAATTTTACTCAATTAAGTATCAATTTCTTTAAAGAAAACCAAAGATGTAAGGGAAATACTATAAAATCACCATGTAAATTATGTTTAAAATAAGAGTTATCAAACTTCCCTACACCTAAGCATTTGCTTGTCCTCAAGCAAATAAATCAACACAAAACTTTCGGGATAAGAAACGCTAGACAAAATTTATCACTATTTAAGAAACCGATGAATGAATACACTTGACTCATAGAAAAGTAAGAAAATCATTCTCAACTAACTTGCAATAATAAAGTCAACCAATTTCACCTTTAATAATGTCATAATTTCACCTGACCATATTCGAATGTTCCAACAATACTTAATACTAGAGTTCATTAGTTAATTTATGGAAGTCGAAGTTTACCTGAATCATTTAACCAAGAATTCTTAAACTAAAAATTGGATTTAACATCTCGCCAACCAGGAAAGAGTCATAAAAATTTTGTCCATTTAACTAAAGTGTATACAATTCTCTCTTCCATCTCACTAAGCGCCATAATCTAAAATAAACACATTTTACATCTACTCATCCTCTGATCATCCCCCCTAGTTCATGCTTTTATTGAGAGGTCTTTTAAATTTACTTTATTTAAGCACAATTGTGTTGGTAGAGGGAAAGAATCTCACCCTTCCAACGGACCAAGACCGATCCATACCAACTTATCCCTTATATTAATAGCGGGAAAGAACCTTGCTCTTCTGACGGACCAAGGTCGATCCATACCAATTTTTTTTTTTTTTTAAATTGGCATTGGGACTCAATCTCGCTCTTCTGACAAACCAAGATGAATCCTTACCAATTTTTTTCTATTCATACACTTGTTATTACTTTTGACATCTAATCATTGTGATTTTTCAGGGGTTTCAAAGAAGAATTTTATTCGTTTGTTTGCTAAAAATTATAGGGCTCTAAAAATTTCTAACAGAAAAGTATACATAAAAGTAAATTTAAAAATAACCATAACTAACTCTCAATTAGTGATATTGTTCCAATCTCAAGTCTTAAAGTCCTAAGCTAAATAACTCGTAACTTTACCCTCCACAGATTTGACTAATCAATTCTAGTAAAGTATAATAAGATCAATAATGATCAAGATGACATAGTTGATTTGGCCCAACGCTTGTTATTCACCTATTGCAAGTTAACTTAAAAAAAATTAATTGAGTAAAATGTGAATAATTGGTCTCTTAAACAGTAACAAATTCATATATATCCTTTCCCCACACTTAATAACGTACATTGTCCTCAATGTACGACTAAGAAAGCATAGCAGCAAGATATGAAACAAGAAAAATCATCATAGGGAAAAAAGAAATACATGTATTGAAAAAGAAACTAATACTTCCTTACTAGTCGAAAATAAGGTGAAGAAGTTCATAACGAGAAAGCCATCATCATTACATGTCTAATTACACATGCCTTGGCCAACTAAAAACAACAAAAAAAAAAAAAATGAACTAAGAAGAGGGATCGGAATCCGTCTCTCCATCATCCTCATCAGATGGTGCCTCCACTATGGTTTCATCATCGTCTTCTTCACTGCCCTCAACATCCTCTTCACTACCCCCAGCTGCCTCTTCCTCACCACCCTCATCATCCTCTTCCTCACTCTCACTATCCTCATCATGTGCATCCGACTCTTTCATCTTGAGAAATTTTTCTATTTTGTCTTGGCGGATATAAAGTTTATCCACACTTTCTCAGATATAACGAACCTCAGTCATTAACATACCAAATTTGTCTTCAAAGCTTGCTGAAGACGTCTGGCCTCGAGATGTGCTGCGTCAGTATCAACCTTGATGTCTCATTGGTAAAAGGTTCATGAGTCGGAATGAATTAAGTCGCATAAGAGTGACTTAAGTAACTAATGTAAGCAAAGGCCAAACGATAACCTTAGTCCGTATGGCCTGCACAAGTAAGATGATGTAGGAGCTACAACAAATATGCCCTTTCTTCCGTATAATGGTTGCTTGGTGGCTAAAAAGTTCAGCTAGCTCAATGACTAGATTGATGGGGTGTTTATGAATAATATTATACAAATAGAGGCAATCCTTATTAGAAACCATACTGGTGCTAAGGCTTCGGCTAGTCAATGTATGTATAAAGAGCCAATAAAGAACACGATATTCAGGTTTGACCAATTGAGAAGCCTTACTCTTTGCTGAGTCATAAGCATCACCAATAGTAATTTCATTTCAAAACGTCCCTGGTGTTACTCCACGTAGAAAACGACATGATAAACGTTAGAACTCTTCTATCCGTGTGTATCTATCCTCATAAAGACCGAGATATCTGCCCAATTGAGTTATTGTCATGTGGAAAGGGTGGCCACTCAAAGTGAAATGGAGTTTGCGTTTGCGTTTGGGGCCCATGCCACTAGCACTCTCTTTATCGAGTTTGTATGTACATAAAAACTCCAATGTCAGCTCTTTATAAACTGGAGCTTCAAGAGATAAAAATCACTCCCAAATGGTTCCTTCTAAGAGTTCCTTCATTTCCATTGTGAGCTCCAATTGAGCGAGAACATCCCAATCCAAACGAAGGGTTTCACTGAAGGGCTTGTTCTTAAGTAAATTATAGAGTTACGACTGGTATTCTTCTTTGAATTGAAGCATTGCGTGCTCTATCGAAGGGAGAGTGGCTAATGGTTCAACAATTGCACCTTCTAGCGTTGAAGATGATGCTGCATATTTGGATTTTCTTCGAACGGTAAGCTTTGTGCGATTTGCCATTGACTACCTGAGAAGAAACACCAAACCAAATCAAAAACGCGCATCCTTGCCACACTTAGTTCAAACGAAGACAGAGGGATAAAGGATTATCAGTGAAGAATATTGAAAGAATTCTCATTGGGACATTTAAACAAATATGTAGAGTGCATCCACAAAACTAGTTGGTGTAAAAGAAATGGTTAGCAAATTCATCCAACTAAGTATACATTAAACGCATTACATTGCAATCAGCTTGAAAAGAAAGCGTCCCAACACATCAAAGACCCAAAATCACTCTCACAATGCTAACCCTAATTGGCGTCATTGAATAATGATTATCAAATTGGCAAACAAAATTCGGATTTGAGAGATTATACAGGAATATCTAACCAAAAGAGGCATCATAAAGGCATTAAAATCAAGCAACACAAGGCAATTGTGTATGTCTATTATGAAAGAATAAAAATGAAGGAAATTCTCAGACAAAATGCATGTACCAATTCACGAAAGACCTAAATGTTGGGTAGCTAAACATGCCTAAACAATGAGGAAAATACAATATAAACAAGAGAGGACAGAAGAAAAAAAAGAAAAAAATTAGGAGAACTTGCTTGGATCAGGAACGTGAAGAGAAGATGGAGAGAAGATGAAATGTGAAATAAATATGTGTTGATGTTTGTAAGTGTTTGAGAGGGTGTGTGTGTATTTTAATAAATTATGCAGGTCGTGTACAAAATCGTGTGGGTGCTAGGCAAACATGGGCTAGAACACGACCATGTCCCATGCCCGTGTAACTCTCTGTTTGTGGTGCCTTACCTGGGCGAACACGGGCTGGGACACAACCGTATCCCACGTACGTGTAACTCTCTGTGTTCACACGTTAAAACTGGACATACACGGGCTGGGACACAACCGTGTCCTACACCCGTGTAACTTTCTGTTTGGACGGCATATCGCTGGGCGCACACGAGCTGGGACACAACCGTGTCCTACGCCTGTGTAACTTTCTGTAAGTGTTGCATAAGGCTGGGCACACACAAGCTGGGATACAACTGTGTCCCACGCCCGTGTAACTTTCTGTAAAGATAGGTCATTGAAGGAGCTTGGATGGACACGGGCTGGGATACGACCGTGTCCCATGCCCGTGTAACTTTCTGTTCTGTTTTTTTTTTTTTTTTATAACCTAAATTCATGAATTTAAAAATACAAGAAACTTAAAAAAAAAATAAAAGTACTTAAACTAGAAAAATAAGACAAAGAAAACTAAAGAGAGAAAAAAAAATGAAACTAAAAGGGAAAAGCCTATGACTAAAATTGAAACAAATAAAAGAAGCAAAGCAAAGTTAGATAAAAGAAAAATAAAATGGAATAAACTTAAAGAACTAAAGTGTGAGCAAAGTTAGACATAAGTTGCCTCCCAAGAAGCGCTATAGTTAACGTCGATAACTCGACGGGATACGTCTTCAGCTCGACGGGATACGTCTTCTCATGATAGTTTTGTCGGGTGGAGATAAAACTCATCTCGTCCAACATACTCCAAGTTTCCACTCAAGTATAACTTCAATCGTTGCCCATTTACCTTAAATGTGCCTTTCTCCGGGTATGTAACTTCAACAGTCCCATACAGGAAAACTTGTGTAATTGTAAATGGTCTAGACCACCTAAATTTCAACTTACTTGGGAATAAATGAAGGCAAGAATTATACAAAAAAACATGATCGCCTTCTTTAAATTATCGACCTTGTTTGATTCGCTGATCGTGGTACTTTTTGGCCCTTTCTTTATATAATTTGGAGTTCTCATATGCTTTCACTCGCCATTCCTCTAGCTCATTCAATTGAAGTTTCCTGTGAGAACCTGTACGCTCAAAATCAACATTAGCACTCTTAATTGCCCAATAAGCCTTATGTTCAATCTCTACCGGTAAATGACAAGCCTTCCCATATACAAGTCAGTAGGGTATGGTCCCTAGTGGTGTTTTGTAAGCAGTTTTGTATGCCCATAGAGCATCATCCAACTTTTCTAACCAATCTCTCCTATGATACTCTACAGTTTTTTTCAAGAATTCACTTAAAATCACGATTGGCAACTTCCACTTAGCCACTACTTTGGGGGGTAGTACGGGGTAGCTATTCTATGTGTAACGCCATAACATTTCAATACTTGGTCGAGTTGGGCATTACAAAAGTGTGTTCCCCTATCACTTATAATTGTCCTAAGGGTGCTAAATTGAGAAAATAAGCCTTTCAAGAATTTTTTTACTACCTTAGCATTATTAGTAGGTAGGGCTTTAGCTTCCACCCACTTAGAGACGTAGTCAATAGCTACTATAATATATTTATTTCCATTAGAGTTCGGAAAAGGACCCATGAAATCGATCCCTCACACATCAAATACCTCGACCTTGATGATGGGGTTTTATGGCATTTCATCCCTACGAGATATATTCCCCACTCGTTGACAATAATCACAAATCTCAACGTATTTCTGAGCATCTTTGAATAAGGTAGGCCAATAAAATCCAGCCTCTAGGACCTTATAAGCTATCCTATTGGCATTATGATGCCCACCTGTAGGCCCCGAATGACAGTAGCTCAAAATTCTCCATCCTTCAAGGTGTGGTACACACCTTCGAATAACATGATCTACACATACTTTAAACAGGTAAGGATCATCCCAAAAATAATGTTTCACATCAGAAAAAAAAAATTCTTCTTTTGTTGGTGTGGAAGTCCCTTCGGTATAATCCTAGCAACTAAAAAATTAGCGATATCCGCGAACCAAGAAATTTCCATATCACTTACCTGAGCGATGGCATAGAGTCGCTCCTCAGGGAATTCATCTTTGATCTCATTCTCGTCGAGCATTTCCAAGTTTGGATTCTCCAATCGAGATAGGTAGTCTACTACTAAATTCTCAGCGCCTTTTTTAACTTTTATCTCCACATCAAACTCTTGTAGCAACAAGATCCACCTAATCAGTCTTGGTTTTGCATCTGGTTTTGCTAATAAGTACCTAAGGGCAGAATGATCAATATAAACAATCACTTTAGATAGAAGCAAATAAGAGCGAAACTTATCAAAGGCAAAAACAATTGTTAGTAACTCTTTTTCTGTAGTAGTGTAGTTCTCCTGAGCATCAGTAAGAGTTTTGCTAGCATAGTGAATTGGTTGAAAGTGCTTGTCCTGCCTTTGCCCTATCACTGCCCCTACTGCGTGATCACTTGCGTTACACATAAGTTCAAAGAGAAGTGCCTAATCAGGTACTACCATGATTGGAGCATTGGTAAGTTTCTCTTTAAGGATATTGAAAGCTTTCACACACTCCTAAGAGAAAACATAAGGTACATCCTTCTCTAATAACTTAGTTAAAGGGCAAGAAATTTTCGAGAAATCCTTAATAAATCGCCTATAAAAACCTACATGCCCTAAAAAGCACCAAAGTTGGAGATGGGAGTCTTGCAATCGCATCCACTTTGGCAGTATCCACCTTAATTCCTCAATATGAGATCTCGTGGCCCAGCACAATATCCTCTTGTACCATGAAGTGGCACTTCTCCTAGTTGAAGACAAGATTGGTCTCTTCACACCTAGTAAGTACCCTATCCAAATTATTCAAACAATGGTCAAATGAGTTGCCAAAAACTAAAAAATCATCCATAAATACCTCCATTATGTCCTCAATCAAATCATCAAAAATGGCTAACATGCATCACTGGAATGTAGCAGGTGCATTGCAAAGACCAAAAGGCATTCTGCGGTAAGCAAAGGTGCCATAAGGACAAGTGAAAGTGGTCTTCTCTTGATCTTCCAGTGCAATAGGTATCCGAAAATAACCAGATGAGCCATCTGGAAAACAATAAAACATATGTCCAGCTAGTTGTTCTATCATTTGATCAATAAAAGGTAAGGGGAAATGGTCCTTACGTGTAGCATCATTTAACTTTCGATAATCGATACATACACACCAACCTATTACCGTTCTCATTGGGATCAATTCATTCTTTTCATTAGGAACTATTGTCATCCCACTTTTTTTTGGAACTACTTGTACTGGACTCACCCATGAACTATCAGAGATAGGATATATCATACGTGCATCAAGGAGTTTGATAACTTCCTTTTTTACTACCTCTTTCATGTTTGGATTCAAGCATCTCTGGGGCTATACAACCAGCTTGTGGTCTTCTTCCATTAAAATCTTATGAGTACAAAAGGAAGGATTTATACCTCGAATATTGGATATTTCCAAAGCAATGGCCCTCTTATGTTCCTTGAGTACTTTTAGCAACCTTTCTCTTTGTTCTTCTTCTAAATTAGATGCTATAATTACCGGTAATTTGGAGTCCTTCTCTAAGAAGGCATATTCCAAGTAGTCAGGTAATTGCTTTAACTCCAATACTAGTGGCTCCTCAATTGAAGGTTTTAACTGTGCTTCCTTCTTCTTTTCAAACTCTTTAAACCCTTTCTCAATAGAGGTAGGTTTATTTGCCTCCAGTTGGGCTACCACCTCGGATTTGATAGGATCTTCCAAAGCTTCTTCCATGCCTAATTGCAAGCAACTCTCCAACGGATCCTTAAAAAGAACTTCCTGCATATAACTTAAAACAAAAGTATTAGTAACATCCAAAAGGTAGCAAGTATCATCCTGATCGATAGACTTTTTTATAGCCTCCAAAATTTTAAACATGATCTCTTCATCTCCTACTCGAAGAATGAGCTTGCCATCACTAACATCAATGATAGTCCTAATGGTAGCTAAGAATGGTCTACCTAGGATAAGGGACAACTCAAAATCTTCATCCATATCCAATATCACAAAGTCAACTAGAAAAATAAATTTACCCGCTTGGACTAATACATCCTCAATAATGCCTCTAGGATACGTCACAGATCTATCAGCTAATTGCAAGCTCATGCGTGTGGGTTTAGGTTCCCCTAATCCTAGATTCTTGAAAAATTTATAAGGCATTAAATTGATGCTAGTACCCAAATCAGCTAAAACTTTATCAATTAACAAGTTACCAATGTGACAAGGAATTGTAAAACTTCCTAGGTCTTTTAGCTTCTTGAGCAACTTGTTTTGCACGATCGCTGAACACTTTTCACCCAAGATGACTGTAGAAAGCTCCTCAAGCTTCATCTTGTTGGATAACAAATCTTTCAAGAACTTAGCGTACTTTGGCATCTATGACAAGCATCAACGAGAGGTAAGTTAATATGCAGTTGTTTAAAGAGGTCAAGGAACTTACTAAATTGTTGGTCATTGCGATCTTGCTTAAGTCTTTGGGGATATGGGATAGGTGGTTGATATTCCTTCGCCTTAGATGACTCTACGTCTTCCGTTGTTTTCATCCCCTCCTTGCTCTTACTAGTCTCCTCGCTAACCTTCCTCTCAGCATGCAACTCCTTCTCACTTCGAAGTGTCACTGCCTTGACATGTTCCTTTGGATTGGGTTCTGTATTCCCTGGTAGCGTTCCCTATGGTCTTTTAGAGATTAGCTTCGCAAGTTGACCAATTTAGTTCTCAAGGTTGCGATTGGAAGCCTCTTGATTCCTCAATGATGATTCAATGTTGGATAAGCAAGCCTCATTATCTTAAATATATTTTGTGAGAAGTTCTTCCACACTGGACTTCTTTTCTTGAGGAAGAGGAGGTGGGAATGGTCTCTGAAATCTAAGTGGGCCAAAGTTAGTCTTCTACTGGCCTTAGTTTTGATTTCCCCATGAGAAATTGGGGTAATTCCTCCATCCGGGATTATAAGTGTTGCTGTAGGGGTTATTTTGTCGCTTAGGTGGATTTCCTAGATAATCTACCTGTTCTAGTTGTTCTTGTGCACCATAACCCTGCATACGAAAGTCACTTACATCCGATTGCACTTGTTGAAAGCCAACAGAGAGTGCATCAATCTTCTTATTCAATAGGTCTACCTTGGCTACCAGAGCAGTGGTCAAGTCCACATCATAAATTCCCATAACCTTTTGCTTGGCTCTAGTGCTTTCCCACTGATAATTGTTCATCGCTATTCCTTCAATTAGGTTTTATGCTTGCTCAGGTGTCTTTGTGTTCAAAGTACCTCCTGCGGATGCATCAATCATCTGTCTCGTAGATAAATTGAGACCATTATAGAAGGTCTGAATCTGCATCCATAATGGGAGGCTATGATGTGGGCACCTCCCGAGCAAGTCCTTGAACCGCTCTCAAGTGTCATATAGAGTCTCTGCTTCCAATTGGGCAAAACAAGAAATATCGTTTCAAAGTTTAGCGGTCTTAGCAAGTGGGAAATACTTCTCCAAAAATTTCTCTACCAATTCATTCCAAGTTGTGATTGAATTTCATGGTAGAGAATTTAACCACTGTTTTGCTCTATCCCTCAAGGAAAAGGAAAAAGGAAATAGTCGAAATCGAATGGCATCATTCGTGGCTCCATTGATTTTAAATGTATCACAAATCTCTAGAAAGCTAGAGATGTGGGCATTAGGATCTTCATCTTGGAGACCGTCAAACTGAATGTATTGTTGCACCATTTGTATGATGTTAGGTGCAATTTGGAAGTTATTAGCCACGACAATTAGCCTTGCGATACTAGAGTCAACTCCAATAAGTGTAGGCCTTGAATAGTCGAACATGGTTCGATTTGCTTCATTACCATTGTTAGCCATGTGTGGTGGATCTTGCTCGATAAATTAAGTGTTGGCCTCTTCACCCTCTTCCTTAATCTCAACGATTGACTCATCTTCTATGGTAGCCACAATTTGTCTAGGTCGCAATCTCAAATTTTGAAAGACAGTTCTCTCAATTTCAAGATCAAATTCTACCAAATCTTCCAGGTTGCTTCGGGTCATGCACTACAAGGGCAAGAAATATAGAATCAATTGCAGCTCTAGGTAATAAAGATAAACAATGAAAACAAAAGAGAAAAAAAAATGGTCAAAGTATAAAGCAACTAATGTTCTTAATATCGAAAATCCCCGGCAACAGCGCCAAAAACTTGATATCAGGCAAGTGCACCTATTAGTTTTAATATAGCGGATGTGAGTCTGAGTCGATCCCTCACAGACTTCGAGTACTAATATTAACCTTAGCTCTATTGTCTAACTGGAAAATTGTGATGAGTTGAATGAATTAAAAATACTAAAATTAGCAGACTAACCTAATCATGAGACTTGATTAAGCAATTTAGAAAGCAATAAAACTAAGAACGACTTCAAGAATGCAAATAACGTATTTAGAAATTATTTCTCCTAGTATTTAACATGTGACCGCTTAAAATATATTCAATTCAATTTCTATTATTCTTGACCGGAGGGATTCACAATTAAAGTTAATACCTTTCTCAAGCATATTAACCCTAATCCTTAATTATTTACCGGAATCTCTTCACTTAGTAATATAATTCAACATCGCATTAATGTATAATGAATTCCCACACAAACAAACAACTTTTCAGAAGAAACATGTATCATATCTCTAAGTACACATATAATTCTCTCTAATTATGTCAAGATCTCATTACACATGTAATTTCTCAATCATCATACATATTATCATAGATTGATACTCTAGAAATATCAATTAACAATTAAATAACATAATTGAATCAAGAAAAGATAGAAACTTTATTGAAAATTATCGATCTATCTAATAGTCACATGAAACTCTAGGTTCCATAATCCTAAATACAAGAATCTTAAACTAACATAATGAAATTAAAAACGAATTCCAATAAAACCAATAAATAAAACATCAAAAACCCCTTTTGTTAATAATAAATCTCTTCAATCTTGAAGTTGAGTATTGCTTTCACCTTTTTCTCCTCCTTCTCTTCAAGTCTCTTCACTTTTGAATATCCAATGTTGTATGCAAAACCCTAGTATGTCCTTTTACAATATATTGTAAGGTTTTCGTTTTCGTCACCAGACACGGCCTAGGACACGATTGTGTAACTTTTTGACCTTGGCATATTTTCCTGGATGGACACAGTCTGGGACACACATAGCCTAGTGACACAGTTGGGACTGTGTCCCAAACTTTTGTAACTTCAAAACTTCATAACTCATTCATTTGAACTCCAAATTGAGTGAAACTTGATTCATTTTCTTCGTTTTTAATCCAAGAACACGTTCAAACCTTGAAATTAAAATTTTACTCAATTAAATATCAATTTCTTTAAAGAAAACCAAAGATGTAAGGGAAATACTATAAAATCAACATATGAAATATATTTAAAATAAGAGTTATCAGTCTACCTGAGCGTTATCTAACCATTGTAGCTTAAACGACGTACCAATTCCAATGCTCTTACCCTTACCCTTACCCTTACTCTTACTCTTACTCTTACTTTTCTCGCTAGATGAGAAACCGTGCTTCTTACTAAAGAAGGTACGATGCAAAAATCTTTTCATGAATACTAAAATTTTTTCTTTTATTTATTCCAACAAAGATTTATGAATGAAAGACAAAATAAAGCAAGTATGTGTATATCAATGTTATTTGCTAATGCAAATGGTTCAACACAGTGAAATGAAAAACTATGCTCAACTATTGGTGGTTAATGGAAGGAAATATTTCTATGATAACGTTTTACAGTTAAAAAAATTCGAAAACAAAATGGTTGGGTTAGAGCATTTTAATTAGTTTGTGAAGTAACAACTACTGTATATCGACACCATTTAATTTATAAGGATTGAGAAATGTATGAATACATCGTTTGAATTTTGAAAATTTGAATTTTCAAACATTTCAACACTGTAATTTTTGAATTTTGTAATTCAAATCTCGAACTACATATGCCAAAAGTAATTAGACATTTAAAATTATTTGATTTTTTGAAGGAAGGCAAAAAGAGCAGGGGATAGGGGTTAGGGGGAGTACTAGTCAAAAGAATAGGCCCATTTTTTTTTTTCCTTCAACGGTCCATGAATCCGCGGTTTTGCCTAAGTGAATCGCATAAGCCTTTAAGGCCCAACAGTTCCTTAAGACAATTTGGGTAAGCCACTTCCAAGCTAGGCCGCTTTGAGGCCCGCCCAGGTTGATTCCAGGCCGGTTTATGATTCAAAACCAGTCCATGCCCAGGTCTATGTCTAACTTATCACCTTTTGCCTATTCTTTATTTATTTTATAGGCTATCAACACACATGTAAGTAGAATTATCTCTATTCTCAACTCAAGGTTTTTTTTTTTTTCCCAATTTACGTCCGACTTAGTAAATTATATAATTTATTAATTTGTTTAATTTCACTTCTATTATTGCATTCGGTGTGTTGTTATTTGAACTCCAAAAGAAGAATGACGTTGCTATGATTTTTCAAGCATTTTTCTTTTGAAATTCAAGGAGAAGTTCTAATCATACCATATTCTTGAATCACTTTCATGTTTGGAACCGAAGGGGTTTCAATAGAACAGGGTTTAAGGAATTCAATTTTAATTATTTCTTGTGATGATTCAGTACCTGAAAAAATGACTATAAAATTCAATTTAAGTGAAATGAGTTTGTGAAAAATGGTAAATTTTTTTCCCTTTTTAAATTTCAATGAGATTCTTTTAATTGATAGAGAGTGAAATGAAGTGATTGAAAGTTGGAAATCCAAAGGGTTTTGTTTGACCTTTTAAATAATCATTGTCATTAAATTGTTATATCGATTATACAATCTTTTTCATGTGGTGGAAAATTAAGAAATACCACGCATTACCATTATAAGGTCTCTTTATTTGTGCTGTGTACTCTGTAAATGATGGTGAGTTGAATCTCTTTTTGATTTAATGTCTGCTCAACGTATAGATGTTCAAGTTTTCTCTTGAATTCAACCTCATCAAAACACTGGTTGAAATATTGTTGGAGAAGTTGATGGCCATGTCTATGTATATAGCATTTACAATTCAGTCAAATTATGTGACACAATATTAAGAGAAATATTTTCAATTTGTTAATACAAATTTCATAGAATGTACTGCTCTTTAAGTTTTATAACATATATTGAATTTGTTTGACTATATATCCATTAATCGTTTATTCCTCATGTGATACCTCAAGAAGGGATGATAAATTTGGAGAATCACTAAACGAAAAATTACCGTCTTCCTCGCAACATTATTTTGCACATTTTGAGTAGAAACAATTTCACAAGATAAGAACGATTATGTTGATATATACGAAGAACCGATAATGCAACTAGAAAATACAAAGGGAATGAGCAATTTTTATTAGAAGCAGTTTTTACATAGCTTTTTTTTTTTTAATTTTTTTTTCTCCCATTGAATGTTTATGATACTATAAATAATAGTTGTTTCTACAAAGACAAACAAATAATAAGCACATGTACTCTTCTTTCTCCATAGTATCCAATGAACAAAGACTCTATATCAAAAGGAAAAAAAAATAAAAAAATAGAGAAAATGGAAATTGGAGTGCTACAATCTCATTTACTAATAAGCATTATAGATATTAAGTGATTGATGCTAATGAAGAACCACATTGAAATATAAGAGAATAATTAATGAATGATTCGATTGTGTCAAATATATCTTTTACATATACTTTGACCGATTTATAAATTTTAGATACTTCTACCAAGACAACTAAATATAAAACATTTGTATTGTGAAAGGGTATTAATACATGTCAAATAATATCTATGTCTATTGTTATCTATAAAAAATTTTATAACCCCAGCTCATATTCTTATTCCCTTAATTATTTATATTTTACCACAACAAACCAACCCAAAGCTTTCATGCCTAATGAATAAACACACATTATTTTGTTTTATTTTATTTTTCTCAATTATTAAAAATATTTAAGTTTAATCTATCCCGTTCAAAAAACGATTGAGCTATTGGTATAAAGGCACATTATTCAAACACTCGAATTAATAAAATCGGGGAAAGGAGCGGTAGGTAGAGAGAGAGAGGGGGGAGTAAAGGTAATAGGATGGACTATAATTTAGCGGCACTGAAGGTTTTGTGTTTCCAACTCAAGGATGCGCATCAATCTTCTTCGCAGAATGCCCTTACGCTCACACTCGGTTCCATCCTCTTCCAACGCGCTTGGTTACAGGGTGTTTTGGTCTCCGTCATTGACGACGAACGAATGCTCCTCGACGACGGTACCGGGGTCGTCGAGCTTTCTCTCTCCGCCGAGTTCCGCCTCCGTCCTTGGAAACTAGGTCAGTTTTTGAATCATGATTACAAGTTTCGAATTTATTTACTACTCATGTTTTAAATAATAAATTTAAAGGAAAAATCAGTCAAGCACGACTTCGACAGTTCGACTTAGAGAGGGCCCTTATCAAAAAGGAAAAGAAAAATAGATTTTTTTTTTTTTTTCAACCATACGAATATTGATTACACATTTTACATTTACATTTTCCAGCTATTTCCACCTATTTACTTTGATTTCTACTTTTTTTTCTATTTATCCAAACAAAGTGTTTATACAGTATAGTTTAATTTAGTTTAGTTTGTAGATATCATAAAATATGAAAAATTCCATTTTTTAATTTAATCTATATTATTTGAATGGTTTTTTTAATGATATCATAATAAAGTCGTGCATAAATATATTCTATGAAGTGGTGTGAAGTGCAATCTTGAGCAATTCTTCACATCTGCTGTGATTCATGTGAATTGTCGAAAAATTTCATACCGATAAAAGGTGATAGAAGGCGATAGTAACAGCTAACACACGAAATGGTGGTAGAAAAATAAATTAAGAAGATTCTCTTTTCCCATGTGATTAGCTACTACCACCTACTTTCTCTGGGCATTAGCTGCAGTAGCTTCTCCCCAACTCCATCTACTAGCTATTACAAGTCATAACCTATTATAATATTTTTGGAATCGGACATTTGGAGTCTTCTTTTTTTTTTTTTTTTTTTTGAAAAAACATGCTTTTGGATTGTTTTTTCACAATTTTGCAATTGGATAAAACAATAAATAAAAATTAAAATTTAAAAAAAAATTGCATAAAATCAGGGATAAAATAATCATATAGGAGTTTTAGTACACTTTTTCTAAACATTTTTGGGTTTAAACACTCCATTCAGAAAATAAGGGATTATTGATATTTGGCATTTACATAAATTTTTCGTGGGAAGAAATATTTTTCTTCATCTTTTCTTCCACTGTTGATAGGAATGTATGTGATGGTAGTTGGGGGATATTTCGTTCACGCGGGAGATCTCCCTATGATCAAGGTAAAATCATCTTCAACTTTCCCCTTTTGTTCGTCGTTTTGCATTTTTCGCATTATGCATTCTGTTATCATCTCCATTGTCTCATTTAGTTTCTCTCATGTCAAACATTAATCGTACATTCTCCTTTCTTACGTGATACTTGAAAAGGGGGAATATGTTTTCTTCCGCTTTCTCACGGAATACAATGAGTCCAGTTGTTCAAATGAACAACCATTGTGAAAAAAAGATAACACAAAACGGATATCTTGAATCTGTCCCTTTTTCATACCTGTGATGATTTAGGTACTGAAGATCTAGTAAGCTGTTTTATGTTAACATAGTCGAAGAATTTTTCTGAACTTGTAGCTATAGGAAAGTTAAGAGATAATAGCTCCTGGAAACATGCTCACCCAGATAGGGGAGCTTTTTACCTGTGGATTCATACTGAGGATTTCTAAATAGAGTTCAATCATTTTTTTTAATCAGGTTCACAAGATGGTTGATCTTTCAGCATTTCCAGAGAGGGAGGCAATGTGGTATCTTGAAGTTCTGGAGGCATACAGGCTTTTCTACCAACCACTGATAGAAGGATAGGCATGCTCTATATGGTTTGAAGATTCTCAATCTTCCAACAGGACCGTTTCACTGTTCTGCAAATTTGCCAAGGTTCATGTGCATCAGCTTTTTCAGGCATTTGCACCCTGTTATGGGGTTGTGTAAATGATCCTGTAGAGGTACTAGATGGAAAATCATAGGATAACTTCCTTAATTTTCTTCATTTTTTACCAATTTTGATAAATTTAAGGCTCAATACAAGAGAGATTACAAGATCTCTAAAAAGAAGTCTTTGCTAAACATGCCTAGCCTGGTCCATGTCTCATTGGCTCCTCAATGCTCATACAATCTAAAGAAACTCGCTGCATCTACCAAATTTTTCGGGTGATGGAGTTCTACTTTCACTGTGACAATTCAACCAAATTACTACCTCGAATAGGAGTCGCAAATTGCTACTTCTCAGCAATTCTTTCCATGTCAAGTGAGGTCGATCACGTTCTGACATTAAAGACCGTATTTATGCCTGGCTCTTCAAATGGAAATGTGGCAAGGCTAATTTTTTGTTCTATGGTATGCTTTGATGTTGAGAGAAATGCTCACAACTACCCATCCAGCCTAAAGGATTGTGGTTCTGTTCAAGCATGGAAAATCAAGTTTCGAAAATCCAGGTCCAAAGTTTTTTCCATCCGGCTGACTACCTGGAGCTATTCACACCTCTGCTCAACACCGATCGATGTTGGCTTCCCCAGAATTTTATCTGCCAAGTGTCTTCTGCATTTCATTGAGCAAATCCTTAATTTCTTGAGTTACCTCATTCTGTTTTGCCTAGAAAATGCCTTGTCATGCTCTTGCCCCATCTAGGCCCTCACCCAATTTTCTTGGTACATGCTATAAAGTGTAAACGCCTCTAATTGTTCTTGAAGTGGATAGAGATCAACCATACTTTCGCTTCCTAATACCAAAACGTGGTTGAATAATTTCATAGAAGCTGAACTTGCAACTAGTGAGGATGTCGGAAGTTAGAGAAGATCATTAAAACATATCCCCACGTGTGGAACTTTTTATTTGTGGATTCATACTGAGGATGTCTAAGCGGTGTTCGGTCGGTTTTCAATCAGGTTCACAAGCTGGTTGATCTTTCAGTATTTCCACATTGGGAGGCAATGTAGTTTCTTGAAGTTCTGGAGGCATACAGGCTTTTTCCACGAACCACTGGTAGAGGGATAGACGTGGTCTATATGGTTTGAAGATTCTCGATCTTTTAACATAACCCTTTCGCGCTCTGCGAATATTTCTTGCCAGATTCATGGAAACCATTAGAGCAAAGTATCCATATTATGTTTTTTTTTTTTTTTCCAGAATCCATATTATGTTGTTTGATGTGCATACTTTAGTAAGGTTTATATGAATCAGGCTCATTTTAGATTTTTCCCATTCTGCCGGGTTGGAACCTCGAGAGCCCAAAAGAAAAATAATAGTAAAGAACTTTCCTTATTAACCATGGTTTCCTCTATATGCATTTCTAATTTTGCCATATTAGCCAAACACAGTGCTGGACCGTGTAATTATGATTAGATAAACATAAAACTACAGCGCCTCTGGATACAGTGATTCCAATTTTAATTAATCTACATTATGGAACTTCATTTCATTCTTATTTTCCTTTCATGCTCATTCCCAAATGAAAATTTGCTTTACACACTAACCAAATTAAAACAAGGGAAAGACTATCAATAGAATATCTTAGGCTTGGTCTTCTCAAGCTAACACCAACCTGCGGCGCTCATGATTCAGCTGCTTCTTAGTTGGGTTCCACTTCTTGGCTCCTCTAGTCCACCTTAGCTCAAGCCCATTAAATAGCTTGCCCATATAACATGAGCTCCAACAATTGAAAGATAAGGATAAGACTCGAGAACAAACTCAACAACCATTTTCTATAATTCAAAGCTATTTATACCTCTTTGTTACCCACAGCTTATGGAAGTGCCCTTCACCCACTTTGGGCTTTCTAACCATTAACTCTACTCCTCTTTAAATACCAAAATAGCATCCAATAGCAAACTACTTAATATTTTATACACTTAAGATATATTTTACTTCCTTGCATACATTCTCTTTCTCTATAAACACATTCTATCTTAAACATCAAATTAACCACACTAAACAACCTCTTGATACCTCTCAGTGTATACTCTCTTGTAAGCTCACATCCAAACACAAAGCCTAATCTACTACTAATCTCTACCAGCCAAAACACAGAGATGACAGACCCTAAAAATTATTTACATCCAGAAAAGTCTCTAGGAAATGGCCCAACCTGCCAAAGTTCCCGTGAATCTGCCTTTTCAGTATTTGCATCGTGTCACAGGGTTGCGTAAAATGATCTTGTTAAGGGTCTAGCTAGAAGAAAATTGAATGATAGCAGCCACTTCCACATTTCATTGAACAAAACCTTAATTTGATGAGAGACGTCAGCCTGATTCGCAATGCCTTTCTCATGCTCTTGCTCCGTCTAGTCCCCTCGCCTGATTTTCTCGGTACATGCTATAAACGGTTTCAACAGTTCTTGAAGAGGAAGGAGATCGACCATACTTTCCCTTCCCACTTACCAAAATAGCACAGGATGATGTAAATGATGTTGTAATAGACTTAGAGCGAAGAAAATCGAGGGATAGATTCTTCTTTTTTTTTCCTTGTTTAACTATTTTTTATCATTTTATAGCTCAGTACAAGACAAACCAAGATCTCTAAAAAGAAAGTTATGCTAAGAATGATACTTCATTTTTCATTCTCATATTTTAGATGTTTGAGGCCATTGTAATTTAATAGCATTGCTACTAATTTCTCATCAAGATTGACCAGAGTTTAAATCTCCCCTCCTCAGTTGGCAAAAAAAGAAAGGAAAAAAAAACATACAAACAATAATTGCCTACCATACCCATGAAACAAGTAATGCGTTACCAGTGGCCCAGAATGCTAAAAGTTGGAGAAGCAAGCCAAACATCTGATCAACCTAGACAAGAAAAAGGGAAGAAATAAAATAGACAAGAAAAAAGAGGAGGAAAAAAAAAAAAAAAAGCAAAACCCACTCTCGACAGAAAGTTTTTACTGTTTAAAAAAAAAAAAGAAAAGAAAAAAGAGAAAACTAAGAGAACAAACTGCACAAAACCAACTTATGGGAAAGTAAATCGTAATATAACCTACAAATTAACTATCTCAATCATCACCCGCCTAGCTTGGTCCAGGTCTGGCTGGCCCTAGCACAGCCACTAACGTACATTCCCAGCATTTCATGTAGGTTACAGTCAAAGTCAGCTTTACCTTAAGTACAATTGCCACAACTGCCAACAAATAGGCACAACTTGATCTCAAACTAACCCTCTCTTGAACTAGAACCCTGAGGCAATAGGGCTCTACACAATAACAGGGTTCAATAGGCACACCACCATTTCCCGACAGATGTGAAAGATTATCAGATACAAAGGTCATTAGTGCTGTTAGCAAGCTTCTTTTTTGCATACACACGTGCTACCATGACTGACTTTGAGCACCAAAAGGACGACTGGATAATTATGTTGCTAATCATCAAAGGTGATTGCTAAAGGTCCTGCAAGCAATGTGCTCCTTCAAAGAAGATTCAAAATCATTGATTGACGTTTATAGGGTGAGTCCCTTACCTGGAACACAATTCTCGTAGAAGTTGAAAATGCACAGTGCTTACAAAGAACAGGTCATGTACAGAAATATTCTGGGCTCAATCTCTCAAGCTTTAGTGATAGGCTTTGCACCATAGATGATATATCGTATTATAAGTTGATAGAGATCTAATCATCTGCCACAGAAAAAATGGATATTACCATTAAGCTATGAAAGAGGAAAAACAAATAACTGCTGAATAAATACTAATAAGTAGCCAGACACTAGACAGCATTAGGGTGCCAATAAAATACCTGGTATTTCTTTGGCAGCAGTTCAGCAGTCTGTAAACATCCTCCCCCTTTATGAGATGCTCTACAGTCTCATCATCACCATAAATGCAATCCTTTGAAGTGGTCCACTGATTCAAAATACTGGTTATTCTTTTAAGCTATTTGTAAGGTTAAGGGAAGCAATGCTGCTAGACAGAAAATTATTGGCTGAAGACTTGCAAACTCTGCCACCCAGAACGATGACCATTCCTTTCTGATAAAGATAAACGAAGCATGCATGCCAAAGATCAATTATTGAAAGGTAAAACAGCTTCAATGGAGGATACTACAGTAGCAGTTGATCTAGACCCAAGGGCATTCAAGGTCTCGTGAACTTTGGAGGCATCCAGTTGATTGTTAAGAAGATCTTCCTCAATTAGATCAGACTTGCTAACTAGAGCTGCTACATAATTGTTCAAACTTGGCCAGTCCAGCTTACTTTCCTCCAGTTGGAGAAGCAATCTAGCAAGGATGTTCCACAATGCATTCCGAGCTCCAACATCACTCGAGGTGAATGGCATTATATCAAGCAAACCTTGCAAAAAAAGCAAATCTGGAGAATCCAACACATAACCAGTTCAGGTCTCTGAGAGAATATTCAATTTATGTAAAGGTAAGAAAAGAGAGGTTCAAGTGAAACGATTAAGCAACAGTCACCCTGTGATATTTCTGAAGCTAGGGCAGGTACATCTGAGAGAATGTTTGCAAGTAAAACCATAGCAGTGACACAAGATTCAGCTATCTGCAGATATAGTACATCATGAATAAGCATATCTTTGTATGATTAACCCCCACACCACCAAAAAAAAAAAAAAAAAAAACCTTTTTTGTCACTTGCTACATTAAAGATTTTCTTGTTTTCGACTCTTTCATAATTCTTTGAATTACTGTTAATGTAATTGATTGTACATATCAAGAGAAGGGAACCAAGAGATGGAGTAAAGAAACACATAAAGCACTTTTATAACAATGATTCCTTGTGCACATAAGCATGTATCTATTTTACTTAAATAGAATATACAATCTCAACCTAAATCGTAGGACAATTGTAAAGCACATGGAACACCACTATACAGGTAAGAACATTGGTTCAACAGTAACTTCCGTTCTTGGGATTGATAAAGAGGAGATCCTGTTTTTGATGCAGCGTATATATTGCTGGAAAATAGAGAAGATTTTGGTGACGATTTAGAAGCTCTGAGCCTACACATGATTTCCACATAGTGCCCTTTGTTTTGATCTGAATAATATAAAATGAACTAATGCACTTTATCTAAAGTGGTAAGAAGAAAAAGGTCAATACAAACCCCAATACCAAATGAAAGACATGTCAGCACCTGAAGCATGACAAACATACCTCTGCTTTATCAGGAAGCTTAATGAGATCACATACAAGTTGAGTAAGTTCTTCATTTGAAGAGATCCCTTGAGAATGGTCATCATTAACGGATAAAGCTTCAGTTGCTCTAAGAAGTATGTCAACAGCTGGGTATCTAAGATATATAGAAGCAAAACAATAAGGAGAAAAAAAAAATGAAGAAACCAATCCATCATTAATTATTGATAGTTTTTGCAACAAAATCAAGTAAGGGCCCAAGATAGGGGTGCATTTGCCCTGGTTTTGCTTTCAAACCAATCCGCAAAATGACAACCTGCAAAAGATCCCAAAACAAAATTCTATAGAATTTCAATTCCTTATTTTCTATATTCCCACAAAATTAGGATGGACATTATCATGCTATTTCATTTATCCTAACATATCGGTTTGCCACCATTCACCCTATATATATATATATATATACACTTGTATATAAATGAACTTTTTGAGGAACAAGCTAATAGGACATAATTAACCAGAATATTACACAAATCTCTTGACTCTTCCTGTTGTTTTCCATTCTCTCACATGTATATAATCTAAATGAATGAATTCAGTATGCCAAATCATTCTATTGCACCTACAATCCAACCAATTGGGAGAGAAACTTCAATATTACAAAATTCAACACCTTCCCTTGAGGAGGAGCATATACATCATTTGCGCCTAGTTTGTCACAGATATAATTTGTTTTTAGACGTCAAAGGGACATAGCAAAGATATCCACCAGTTGGTAATTGGCGCGGTGACATCCCTAGAGAGAATCTTCTCCCTCACAAAGTGACAGTTGTTCTCTATATGTTTGGTCCTCTCATGAAGTAACTGCTCACGCATAGGGCCTTGATTATCACATACAACCATCATAAGACCTAGCTCAAATAACTTGAAATCTTAAATCCATATACTTGGTGAATTCTGCAGCTCACTTTACTTTGACAGTAGAAGCTCTTTTTCCACACAAGACTTGTTAGTACTGCTGCTAATTTTATGATAGAAGCATTGGAAAATTGGAATGAGCTTTTAAAAATGAAATCAAAATTTTGTGAAGTTTTTATTATGATATTGTGGCATGCTAATCTGTTGCCAATCAACAGAAAAGAATATGAACTTTTCTTTCATTTCTTGCACAGGTTACTCCTAAGGTAAAAATTGTACAAGTTGATGATGGAGTTCCAAGAAGTACCAGATTGTGGTTTGGATAGAATCTGTTTAATCTAATGGTTTTAATTATATATACTCTTTAATTGTTGCTTAAGGTTGAAGAAGGGAAAAAGAATGATGATGGTCATTTAGAGCCATTGTTGTGTCACAGGATCTTAAATTATATGGAGTAGTAGGTTGGTTTAGACTAGTTTCCCTCCCATCTTTCCCTATAATTAATGATTTTTGGGCTCGTTATAGAGAGAACCCAACGATCTCCCTGAACTCTTAAGTCTTGAAATATTTTTTTTTAGAAAGAAGAAAAAGGTCCTGCCCCTTTCATTCATTTCCTCATATTAAATACAAGTGCTAGGTAGTTACAAGTACAATAGCCGCTGACCTATAATCTCTCCCCTTTTAAGTCCACTAAAACTGACCACTACCACATGCATATAAAAGAAACTACCAGGTACTGCACAATAACACTAGAACTTGACACATGGACAAATACACACAACCAACAGTTGACTAAGTCTAACCCTCCTCCCCCCCCTTATGCATTCCAGATACATACAACCCCTAACGTACTAAATTAAGCACAGCAATGGGGACATTAACAAGAAATACTAAATACAGCCAACAACTTTGACGACTATGCAACATGTGGATGATGGTTCATAACATATTGCTTTTTTCTGACTCATTTTATTGTAGAATTATTTGACTTCAGGACATCGTAGTTGTCAGTGACTCAAGGGTTTAAGTCGCTCGAATCATGAAACAAGCTTCAGTATGATATTTTTGGATCATCAAATATCTTTCATCTATACAAGAACATGTGTGATAACTGCAGTCTAAGGACCCAACTCATAATACACTGTAGGATGGCAAATGATGAATGATAAACCTAGCAGGTTCAATAGTCAATGCAGGGATTGAGATTACCTTTCAGGCATCCTTTCACTCATGAGTTTGTTCATCTCATAAGCTAGAAGATTAACCAAAAGATTCGCTAGGCCAAGCTCAATAAGAGGAGGAAGAAGAATAGAGGTAACCCCACTTTGGCTCTCCATGATGGTTAGAAGTAGCCCAACACTCTGTTTACAGACAACTGCTTTTAGTCAACAAAAGCAACTAATTGAAAATTAACATTTTATCAGGTCTACTCTTGTCTGTCAGAGCAGATCTGAAACTAAGAAAAATCTCAGTACTTTTCTACCTTTTCGATAAGAGCTGGATTCAAGGTGTTCTCTGCAATCCAAACAAGTCTGCACAAAATATGATTGGGTAGCAATCTGTTTGCCCAAGTGATGGATTCACTCCCTTGAAGACCTAATGTCAACAACCTAGTGAAAGACAACCATAAGGAAATCATATGCCAAAAAGCTGCATAAGCATGACAGCATAAATACGGGACGAATGCCTCATTATTTCATGATATGAACAATATCAGAGCTTGCCATTGAGGAAGAAGCCAAAGAAATACAAAGTCAACAGTAAAATAATTCCATAGTATAATATTTCAGTGATTTAGGGAATTAACACAAGTTCAGAAGCTTATTCAAGTAACTTACAGTTAAACTGATGGTAAGCAATCACAACCCAACAAAGAAAATAATGTCACAGTTCAAGCAGCTAAAGCATACATGACTATAGGCAGATTGCCTGGCAAAACAAAAGATCAATATTTCCTCCCAGAATGAAAGGGAAAAGGACTTATAAATGAGATTCAATTGTCCAGGATAAGATCAATAGTACAGGCATTTTGGTCTTAAAAAACGTCATTCCAACAAATTAAGAACACAAACTAGCTAGTATACAGTCAAACACCAGTTTCAATCACTGAGCATTACCTACAGGCTTCACATAAGCATGGAGTATCATCCGAGAACAGCTGGTTGACAATTATCTCAATTAGCCCAACATTAGAAGTAATTGTCTTCATTAGAACTTCATGGCACGCTATGTTGCCAATAATACCTAGGCAAATCTCCTGTGGTCCCAAGATAAAGCAGTACATATCAGCCACTCATTCACGCAGAGCTACCTTCAACTACTTCATGATTTGTAGTCACAGAGTTGATTACAAAAAACTTGAAACTGGAAAGAAACTAAAAAAATATTTGTGCTCACTGTAATACGAGAAGATTCAGAAACCATGAGATTAGCCGAAAGAACGTCCAGTACAAGGTTCTGCACCTGTACAGGGATAAATCATGAGGAGACAAGAAAACTGAAAACATAAGAAATACCATCATCAAACTAATGCTGTTGTTCTGATGGCCAAGAGGATAAAGAATTTAAAGAGGTGAGAGCCATCTGGCAATAAGGACCCAAAAAAGCAGAGTATAAGAAACATGGAAGTGATGGGAAGTCAAATGCGCTGCCATCAAAAGAGATTGTGTGTCTCATAAAAATGGGATAATACTGACAAATATTTGTGCAAAATTTGCTTTCTTATGCAAACAACTAAATACAGAAGTCTATCATGAATGGACAGCAGGTGAAAACTCGAATACCATGAGCTCTGCATGAGTACGACTAGCAGCAAGATCCCACAGAATGCAACCATATTCTTCCCAAGCCTCTTCTCCAGCAGTAGCACTGCAACCCTCATTCTTCCAACCCAAATTTTCATCACCATTTCCTTCTTGCTCAGAAAACTTGTCATAGTTTCTGACAATATCCATTCGATCAGACTCATCAACTGATGACTTTGACAGTAAGGCTTCTCTTTCCTCCACGTTGTCTGTATCGAGTTCTGATGTCTCTTCTTCAGTAGAATCTACACCACTGCTGTGGCTCTTTCTCTCTTTGTTATTGGTAGGTAGAAGTTTACGAATGAGAGAGATTATGTAGCTAGGGTCAACTGTTGTCGAGATGTCAAACAACTGCAAATAAGTATGATTACCGTAAGAACACCAAAAGTTGCAGAAAACGAAGAGAGCGAAATATCCTTTCAGTAGAAACAACGTATCTTTATCAAATGAGCAGGACGTAAGGATAGGAAACTGCTTAAAACATTGTCATACATCACGATATGCACCCACTGTGTGCTTCTATGCAATGAAGTATTCAATTATCCACAATGATGGTTGAAATTCACCATGAGAGAATGTAAAGCTCGATGACATTAATACTGGAAGTATCAATATAGGAGACAATCCAAAAGTTGCAAAGGCTTCTATATGATTATTAAAGAAAATGAAAGAATCTATCAAATAACAAATACTCTTAAGGGTGTGTTTGTTCACACAAATATTTTCCAGACTTTCTTTGAGATTTACTATAAACAAATCTTTACAATTGCCAAAAACTATTGTACTAATCTCAAGATGCTGTAGATAGCAGTGAATAGTGAAGGAAATTGAAGTGGTCGGTCTTCAAAGATGGTGTTTAGCAACCTGGAAAGTCCGAACAGACAAACTAAGAAAATCGATTTCCTTTCTTCAAAATCGGAAGTCATTTTCAATGATGTTGCAACCTCATGAGATTACTATGATAAAGTTCCACATTAATGTAAAAACATTATTCATTAACAAACGTTAAAATCAGGGTATATGTACCATACCAATACCCTAATAATTCAACTTGTATTGGTATCAAACCAATTTCAATTCATAAAAGCAATTTTGATGTTTTAATTACAACCAAAACAGAAAAAGTCTGGAAAACGAGATGAAACAAACACACTCTTAAAACATGTTCTGACATTTTATGTTATGAGCAATTTTTTGCGAATTAAATCAAACCATCACACGGATGTTTCCTTCAGTGTTTTCACCTAAAGCAGGGTCCTTTTGGATTGTCTAGTTTACATCTTACGTGAAACATACAGGTATCATATTTCCATGTTATTTGTGTACTTCAGAGTGGGACGAGCCAAACATGCCAAATCCGCGTGCCACCGCAAAAATTGGTTACATTTAGTCAGTTTAAACTACTAGGACTAAGAAGAACTTTTGTATCGTGAAGGTGAACCCCGACAACACGTATAAACAAAAACTAACTAACAAGCTTCTTGTGGATTTCGTCAATAACACAACTTTGCACTTGCAGTAAACGAACAAGCAATCCGCTCATCAAAACATGCTTAAAAAACCGTCAGTCGGTTCGTTTACAGAAAATTTCATCAAACACTTGGTTAGAATGCGAAAGACGATAAAGAGCGCGAACCCTAATTTGGCTATAAGAAGTACATAGTTAATTATATACAGCTTATAAGATGAGTAAATAATATTGAGAAGTTACGTCGTCAGGTGGTGCAACAGGATGATGTAACGGTGCATCTTCTTCTTCTGCAGCTGCTGCTTCTTCTTCTTCTTCTTCAAGTGCCGATGGTTCTATGTCGACCGCCATGAGATTGTTTCAGTAATTGTATGCTTCCAAGCTCGCAAGAACCAACAAAATAAAACTTTTCAATCAAGATGCTTGGCTTTCTATTTTCCAGGTAAGTACTTGAATTTCCCGTTACTACTACCGTAAGAAATAGGGGGTTTCCGTTTTGATAACTAGGAGTGAGGAAAAATGAATGAATTTTGATTAATCACCGTAACAATGTAATTGCTTTTTTGGTATTATAGACCGTCTTCATATTATACTTATAACATTTAACTAGTAGATAATGTATTTATATTATGGATATATAAAATAAATAAAAATATATAATATAATTAAATATATTATAATATTAATAAACAAGGAAAAAAAAGAGAGATGAGTATTGTTAGAAAAGAATTAAAAGGTAGTGAGAATGTTAAAAGAGAGGTGGGAAAGGAAAATAGGAAATAGTGAGAATATTGGAAGAGGAAAAAAAACAAAGAAAGTGAGAAAGGAGGAAAATTATATTTTCTTAAAATTTTTAAATTGTCTTATATTTATAATTAAATATATTAAAGAAAATCATTTATTAATAATCAAAATTTTATTCAAAAAGGTAAATAAGTGAAAATAATTAAAATATTGTTTCAATAATTACTTAAAACTCTATTCGCTTTAATAGTATCTAAATTACAAAAATTAAAGTTTACAAGAATCAACATAAGTGGTTAAAATAGGGTGAATATTACATTAGTATGTAAATGGTTTAAATATAGGTTAAATATTACATTAACACATAAATTTTGTTTACTTTTGTGACTATAAGTTTTTCTATTTAACCTAATAACTATTTAAGTTTAAAAGTGTTAATTTACTATTTAAATCTTCAAATCATTTATAGTATTAAATTAGATCGATAATTATAAAAATGAATAAAATTCATATAATTAATTGCAAAAATAGAAAAAGTTCAAGTGATTAGTTGCAAATATGAGTAAAATCTATGTACCAAATTAATACTTCAAAATTTCAAGTAGTTAAATTCAAAAGCATATAAAATTTAGGTATTAAATATAATATTTACCCTTAAATATATAATTAAACTTTTAAATGATTAAATCAATGCTATGATAGCTTGGTCAGTAACGAATTAGATACTCAATTTTATTTCATAGCTTTCTAATTTCAATTCCCTATTTAAACTATTTCTCATGATATTAATCTTTAACCGAACCACTTAACATAAATTTGGTCTCCATTCACATGAGAAAACTTTGATACTGTTGGCAAGTTTTAAGTAAAGTGAAAATGAAAAAGAAAGTAGAAAATAAAAGAAAATGAAGGAAAGGAAAACAATGCTTATTTGGATATAAAAGATGGAAATGGTTTTTCTTTTCACATGTTTGGTGGGAAATCAAATAACACTTAGTCTAGATTATGCTTTAAAAGTAGTTTAAAGAATATTTATGTAACTGGTTAAATTTTCCAATCGTTTCCTTTTATTTCTCTCCTCTAGAAAAAAATTAAAAAAAAAAAAAAAGATTCCAACAATACAATCCCTCCATCACCTAGAATGTAAGGAGTACTCTCATAATTCTTGATCTATGAAGATACGCTGCTAGGTATTCCATTCTATTTTCCCATTAAAAATAAACCTAACCTATCCTTGAGAGATAAATGTTTATACATTGACAACACATTTAGGGTCTCTCGAGAAGAAAGAAGGCATAATGGTCCTTATGCACCATTTAGACTCATAAGACCCTATGAATGAAAAAAAAAAAAAATTGAATCCACCTTAGATTTCATCGAATGTCCCTATCTATTCTCCTAAGGAGGGGTTTGGTCTCAAACCTAGTTCAAATAAGAGAAGCATGCCATACTAATATGTGTTGGATGATAAGCACATATCAAGGTCTCCAAATTTGAATAAAAACAAAAGTGACTATAGGATGGGACATTTTTACTCATTTCCATTCAGCTCATTTGTTTTCCACTTGTTAAAATAGTTAAACACACGATTTCCATCTATTGATTTCCTTCGATTTCCATAGATTTTCACTATTAAAATCAGTGAAAAGAAAAATGAAAATGTCCGTTTTATTTAGGATGGAGGAAATATAAGGGAAAGAATTGGAGGTATAGAACTAAAGAGGATTTGAATCATTTTTCATTAATTACTTAGAAGGAAAATTAAGAAGTAGAATTTAGGTGGAAGCAAATTCATGGAAGATTATCCAAAGAAAACAAATATGTGGGACCTCACTAAAATATGTTCACTCATAAAATGGAGAGAAAGTGGAGCGAATTTAAAATAGATAATTCGTTATCCTATTTTGCCCTAATAATCAACTAAATTATTAACTTATAAGGGTATTTTAGTAATTTAATAAAAAAACTGTATTTTTGTCATTATTAAGAATTAATTTTTTCTTCCCTAAACAAATATGTGTAAACTATAAATAAATCAAATATCACAATATTTTCCCTCCTTCCAATTCTTTCCTTCTACTTTTATTTTATCTTTCCAAATATAGTGGTAAAGAGAATAAAAGATTAAGAAAGTGAAGATAATAACGATGCATTTAGCATCAAAAGTTATAGAGCTTTATATTGTTAGATATATCTTAGAGATTAAAGTTGTGCTTATTAATTGAATTTTTTCAGTTTTTATATTTTTAACTCGTAAAATTGTAAACTCAATTAAAAGTATGCTTACTAAATTTACTATCTATTGTTTCTCCATCTCTACTCGTTATCCCATCATCTGGATAACAAAATGAGAAGTAAAATTTCTATTTTCTATATGTTAACAATCAAACTTTCTTATCATTACTCACTAAATAGCCTTCTAATTTTCTAATGGTATGTTCTATTGGGTGCTTCTTTGATTTGCCCTTAATGGCTCATTGTATCATCCAGCAAGTCATTTTCATCATTTTTCTTCTTCCCTAAAAAATTTTCCAAACTAGAACACTTCAAAATGTACATAAACTCAAACAATAATCGCTCTTTCTAATCTTTAGGAAAAAAAAAAAAAGAAGAGAAAATAGAATGCTTTCTTTTCTCCAATAAATAATTTGATCATTCATAGAATATGCCAAAATGATTATTAAAGAAAAAAATTAACATATAAAATGAAAACACTTGGTTTATTTGCTTCACTATTAATAGGCTTCGTATTAAAATTATTTTCAAATTCAATATTGGGGCTTTAACCCAAAAGAACTCCAAATTTTTTTCTACAAAACACCATTATTATTACTCTTAAAACTACAAAACCCAACATTGATGTACATCAAATTTATATAGGGAATCTTTACTTTAGAACTGCCATTTACAAAAATATTTATATTCAACCAAGATTTACAATAATTCTCTTACAAAGACAATAAAGAATTATTTAGAGATGAAATTGAGAGATGGGTATTTTGAGTACATAAAAAGTTATTTTGAACTAAAAAGGCCTATTAATGAAAATTGAAAAAGGTAGAGAAACAATTAGAGATAAATCAATGTAACATTCATCCTATCTAGTTTTTCAAAATAAAATTAAGGAAAAACGTCCCTCCTCTTATGTTAAAGTGAGGAAATTTCTATAACATTTTCTTAACTTGTTAATATTTGTTTTAATCTCTAATTTAGTTTTTGTTTAAATAATAAGCTTAACTCTAAATTATTTGGATTAATTATTAACATTATCTAAGTTCTTAAAGGATATTATCGAAGTGCTCTAAAGGCATTATTGAGTTAAGAAAAAAGGATGATTCTAAAAGAAATTTTTGCAAAGCCACTTAAATGTGAGAGTATACTTTTTTGAAGAATGATTTTTAAATACTATGTGCTTGAGATATTTTTACTTTTGTGTTGATGTTTTACTTGAGGATAAACAAAAACATAAGTGCGGGGGTATTTAAAATGTGAAATTAGCATACATATTTTATAGTTATTTTGCATCGTTTTGTATAATAATCTAGTTAATTCTATAGTATTTTGAGTTTAATTCAGTTAATTTTCATTTTCAGAGACTTTAAAAACATTTTATGAATTTTCAAGGACTTTTATCAAATTTTGGAACTTATTGAACAAAAGCGTTGACCGAAGAATTAAAGTGAAAGAATTTCAAATGCAAAAGAAAGTTTAGTAAAGAACATGGTTAAAGACTAAGGATGTAGTTCATGTCTATATCCCCTTCGTCAAACAATTTAATTGAAATTTTGAAGATTTTGAATAAAGTATAAGTATACGCTCAAACTCTACGTCTGTATACCTATGCTTAAACTTGCAATGATTTATAAATCTTCTATTTTTGTTACATTTTCTTTATAAATATGAGTCAAACTCCTATAAATAGATACCTAGGTCTAAGTTTGCATAAAGAACCCCCTTTGGGAAAGTCTCAAGTTAGAATTACATTAGGGTTTTCTCAACTTTTCTTCTCTTAGTTTCATCGTCTTGCCATATTAATTTATTTTTAGTGAATCATTATGAAACTTAGTTTCTTTTGCAACAATTGCTCTATTTAGTACATGATATTATCTTTGAAGATCTAATTACACCATTTATAATATCGTTTGAATTAGTATTTACTCAAGTTATTAATTCGATGTTTAAGTTTGTTATTTGAGATGCAAGTTATTCAGTAAACAGACCTATGTAATCGGAATGATTAAAGTATGCTAAGATATTAAGTACTGATTCATCTAGATAAGGGTAACCTAGAACAGCCAAACTAATAGCGGGATCTAATGTCTTAATGTGATTCTGCAATACTTTATTTAGAAGCCATTTAGGTAGAGAGGATTTCAAGATTAGGATTTAGCTAAAGGCACGAGCCCATTAAATTTAGATTAGGCATATTCACAATCTAAAGAGTAATTAAGATTAAAAGTTGTATAGAACTAGGTGGTAAATAATAATAGCTTACTAAGAATTATGTGTTCCTTAATTTAATTAAATAATGCTTGTTTATTTTATTTAGTTTTGTTTATTTTAATTGTTCTTATTTTATTGATCATTCCTTGTTTATTCTTACTCTTAATCAAAATTATCCTCCATTGTTAAGTTAAATAGTTGGTGTTTTATGATAGATTACTAGTAATTTAAAGTTCTCACATTCATGGTTCCTCGTGAGATCAATACTCGAACTCATATATGTTTTATCTATACTATAACTTGATTAGGTTTACTTACCTGACGCATTGCACGAATCATGACCTCAATAAAGTGATTGAAGTCCCAACCTATAGTAAGTCGAGTGTACGATAGAACTCAATCACATAGGTAAGGATCCTCCAAGTTGAGGAGGTGAACTTCATAAGTCAGTCATAGGCCAAGGTAAACAGACTAAGTATCTCATATAGGTTGGAATAGGCCTTGAAAGCCCATTATTCGAAATTGTCCATCAACATGCACAATACGAGAATTCAAGCTTATCTATTCCTTCTCTCATACCTTCCGTAAGATTATCCTTTTATGTATTATTAGATCAAGACTTGTCTAAGATCAACCGCATGTGCATCGTATGTAATTGATCGACTACAACAACCCACCATGCAGAGTAAAATCCAAAATATTCATAATTGGATGTGTAAGTTCAATCTCTTATCTTACTTGCGTCAATAGATGGAACATGATTTCCCCAATGGGTATATAAATGAAAAAAAAAAAACTATAAACTGTATAACTTCATAAATACACCCAGCAAACAAGGAATATAGAGATTATAACTATTATATCCTCAAAAGGAAATTTAAAAAAAAAAAATTCACGAGACCCATATTTACAGAATAAAACACTCCCATTCTACATTTATGTTTCTATATCTAACAATAGATGCAGCTATCTTTAGAAGTACTAAAAAGGAAAATCAAACATTTTGGAATGTTCGTGGTTAATGGAGTCAAACGTATTGAGCACATAGTATGACGAAACAAAGATACTCATGGGCAAAGAGGTATATTACATAAAATAAATGCTCATTTAGTATTCACGAATTAATACGATTTAGAAGAAAGTTGAAGGTTTGATTGTGAGCATGTACAAAATGGAAAACATTCATGTCATCCTGTTCTTCGCCATCAATGATGATAGGGATAATGGATGAAAACGAAGAAATAACATATAATAACGCTAATAAATAAACTTTGAGTTAAGTTGTGCAACAGCCTATCGACTTCCCTATGTATTTATAATTAATAATTCATCAATTTAATAATCTCTAATAATTTAATCACACACTTTTGAGTTATATATTTTTTTCAATTATATATTTCTCATGAAGGCATAAACTACTGCAAATGTTAACATAAAATTACCATCTATGATAAGGTTTAGGTTGACTTGTTTAATCTAAATATAACATCAAATCCAATTACAGTATTTTTACTACTACAAGAACATCTAATAAATACATAATACAAATAAAGTAAACTAAGTTTCAAGCAATTTCAACCCAAATATAATCATTAATCTTCAATGGGCAAATTAACTCAAGCCTTCGCCATGTGTTAAGTTAAAAGTATTATATTTTATTATACTTAATTTTGTTAATTAAGAATGTTCAAAGGGTGGGTAGATAATATACTAAAAATTGTATCTCATATAACTTAGAGTACATAATGTGAGCTCCTAAAATTGCATTTAGGATAACCGAATCCAGATTTAAGGCCTCTGGTAAAAAATTATCCGATTAAATCCAAACTTTATAACTATGATAAAAAAGTTAATTGAAATGATCTAGTGAAGTTAAATTTCAAAAATAATGGCCTATGATCCTAATTTTACCCTTAGAAGTATGATTATTAAATATAGTATAAAAATGATCAAAACCGCTAAAATCGAGCTCGAAATGCAATAAGGATTCAAAGATAAGTTAATAAGGCTATAAAAAGAAATAATATAATACGCAAGTATACATGTATTTTTATGAGTATACAGGTATATATAATAATTATACTCATAAATTAACCCAAAATTATAAAATTATTTATATTATGTGATAAACTCATAAAGATAAGTAAGAAATATATCTTAAAAATAAAATATATACTAGAAACATGGTTGCATGTACATAACAACTTGTTACGTGTAATATATATATATATATATATAGGACATATACCCATATATTAATAAAATAACTAAATACTAAAATAATATACCTAAACTACTTAAATTATACTAAAATAATAGCAAAGCCTATCTAAAATTTAAGAAAACAACTGGAAAAATCGAGTGTCAAGCGTGCTTCCTCCTACTAAACTAACATGCTGAATCAAAAGTAAATTAGACAAGAATAGGACACCTCTTACTTGCTATAATGGGAAAAAAATACAAAAAAAATTTGTTACAGCAAAATCCAACCCTATAAATAGCAAACTACATTAGAACTTCAATAGTTTAGCAAATTGAAACCTATAGGCTACCGAACCTCTTGCCTGCAGTCAAGCTCGAAAATTAAAGGGACTGGCACAATAAACCCTCCTGTTCCAATCTACTCCTGCCAAGGCTGAGTACTTTTTTGCTGAGTTACCTTTAATGCCATACCGTATAACCACTCATTGCTCTGTAGTATACCGAGCCAATTAATACTCTCCAGCGCTGAACCGACCAATTACTCGGCATCTTTCTTGCTGAGAAGCTAAGAGAGAGAGAGACCGAACTAACTAAGCCATCCCTGCTCGAACAAACCTATCCGTCTATATTTTTTGTCTGCATCTCCTAATAATCTTGCTAATGTAGCATCACTATATGTATAGTATCACATATAGAATCTGTAGCACCAATGATTGTTTTTCTTATATATTCATTTTTACCGTTTTATATCATGTACATTACTTCTTTAGGAAATGTCCTTTTTGTCTTTTCCCTTTTAGGTAAGTTGTCCTAACTTACGAGTATAAATACTCTTGTACTTATAGTTGTAGGAGATCAGATTACCTTCAATACAATTGAGTACTTTTCTTCCTTGCATAAACACTATTGTTTACTTTCAGTATCAATCTCATCTTTTCCCTTAAGCAGGTTCGGTGGCAAGTAATCTCATTAGACCAATTTGTGTATTATATCGAATTGTGCCATGAGTCCTCAAAAGTTTCATTAGTACATCATATCCTATGAAACTGTTCGTGGGTTTTTGCTTATTGTTTCATTCATCATTTTTACCCTTTCATACCTATCCCCATTAACCCTTTTCGAGCTTTCTATAAGCTTGGACCCATCCAACGATTGGCTTTATCTGTTCTTGGCCACAATTCGCATTATCTTAGTATCAGAGTAGAGGTTTTATATAAGCTATAATTAGTTCTTCCTGAATTCTGTTATGCTCTGTTTTCTGTGTGAGAAACAGAGTAAGTTACTATATTTATTTGACTCTTGTATTACTAGTTGTTCACTTTCTGAAGCGTTTGTTTGAATTTGAATCTACGAGGAATAATGATAAACCCAAGTATAAATGTTAATGCTAAAGATGATAGTGAAGTTGTCTACCATAGACGACAATCTCAGGGAACTCATAGAAGTACTGACAAAAGACTTGATGAGGTAGCTAACCTCTTGGTAGATCTGACCCGAGTTGTTCATGCCCTGTCTTGTCGACCCACTGAAGCTATACAAAATACTCCACAAGCTACTCAACCTGTTAGAGGTTAGAACCTAGCTTGACCAATTCGAGGTAAAGGAGCTGGCAGACAAGTAAGGCGAAGGATACACTTGGAAAAATTTGATGAGAAGGAAGAAGAGTATTTTAAAGAGGAGCGTGTACGAATCCCCAGAGTATCTAACCATGTAAAGTTTCAGATTCTGAGTTTCAATGGATTTGAGAATGCTGACGAGTATCTAGATTGGGAAAAGAAGATGAAACGTATATTCGATTACTATCAATATGAGGATTATAAGAAAGTGAGGACTGTTGTTATTGAATTTTCCGGATATACTGCCATGTATTGGAAGAATTTTCAGGCCATGAGAAGAAAATAGGGATACCGAAAGATTAACACCTGACCCAAGATGAAGAAGGTACTCGAAACAAATTTGTACCAGAAACTTATTTCCAAGATACTTTCACTCAGCTTCAAGAGCTGAGACAAGGAGGTTGAATGATTGATGAATATGTTTAAGAATTCCAAATGCTTATGATAAGATGCGAAGTGGAGGAACCACTAGCCTGAACAGTCTCACGATTTATCACTGGCTTGAGAGGAGACATCCGAGACATTATGGAGCTCTAACGATTTGACACGATGGATGAAGCTGTTAGGATTGCCTAGCAAGTGAAGAGACAAAGAAGGAGCTAAGTAATGACCAGAATGTCGACTAACTAACCAGGATAGGCAAGTTATCGAGCTTAGTCTAGTAACGAGTCAAGTAGAAGAGTTGAAGTCAGAACCAAGCAAAAAGGCTGACCTAACGATGTAGTGCTGAATTGAATGTATAAGAAGGGGCAAAGGCTTGGCAAGAAGACCAGCTAGATCAAGTGCTTCAAGTATCAAGAATTTGGCACATGGCTGCTTAGTGTCCGAATCGAAGGACGATGGTCATTAAGGGAAACATATTGAAGTTAGAAGTAGAGAGCACGAATAAGGAACTCGAGGAGGAGGAGGAAAATGCTGAGAAAGAGTTGATTGAGGAGGATGTATTTCCCAAGAACTTGGACCAATTACTCATGGTTGTTCAATGAATTACGAGCGTAAAACCCTCACGAGAAGAGGAGTAGAAGGAGAATTTGTTTAATGTCATCTGTTAGGTGAATGATCGAATGTGTGCTCTCATTATAGATAGTAGAAGTTGCACTAATGTGGCATCAGTTGATCTTGTTTTAAAACTGAAGTTACCGACTATTGTACATCCTAGGCTGTACAAGTTGTACTGGTTGAGTAAGAAAGGAGCATCACATGTCACTTGGCAAATACTACTGCTGATTATTATAGGGAATTACTCTAAGTAGATGTAAGCCCTAAAGCCAAGCCAAGTAACCATAGGTTTGAACTTAAAACCCAAGGTTTAGGACGATCGGCTAAAGGATCCGATCAAACCCAATTTATAAACTATTTAGCAAAATACCAGTAAAACCGACCCTGTAAACTTAAATTTAAGAAAGTAAGTAGTAAAATAGGAGACTATAAAATTTTCAAATTTTAAGCATAATAACTGCTTATTACCGAAAATGCAAAAAGTATAATATAATAACTAATAAATTAGCAGAGATAGATTATATGTATACTAAAAATTTTAGAATGACCAAAATAATATTTAGGAATGTTCACGTGTACCCTAAATGTATTTACGTGTAGATAAAAATACGCGTAATTGCTAAAATAGGCCAAAAACTAAGTAAATAATTAAAGAAAAATACAAAATAATTATAAAAAAATCAGAAAAAATCAGGATAAGATAACTGCAACTAGATCAGGTCGTGACTGAAAAGAAAAAAAATTAACCAATAGGAATTTACCAAACTAAAAGCCTAAAATCAAGGAAATGAGCAAAATCCCATCAAATTAATGCACATTAATTATTATGTTTGTCTATAAATAAGGAAAAAATTCTCAGAAGACATTTGGACAGTTTGTGATCTGAGAAAAATCGAAACACAAGAAAAATCGAGAGAAATTCCTGAAAAAAAAAAAAAGAAAACTGTGCAGATTAGCAAGGTGAACTAGAACCACCACCCACCACCGCCTGGGACCGAACCACCACCACCACCTTACACTAGGACCAGCGTCTGGACCGGCCGACAGCTTTGGACCGGGTTTAGACGGCCAGAAAGCTTTGAACCGGTTAGTCATTTATTCACCCCGATTTTTGTATAATTTTGTAATATTAGTTATTTTGCCCATAAAATTATGAAACTTGTTATTTTGAGGTTTTATTGTATGTAGATTTAGGGAAAAATATTGATTTAGTTTAATTATGTCTGGAAATATAGGGTTCTTAAGAAATTGTTCAAAACCGAGCATGATTAAACCGGAAATTAAATAGGCTTAGGGATGTAGTTTGGGGCTCAAAATTTTTTTGTAGGATTCTCATATGATGTAGAACAGTGCTATGAAGCCCTTTTTTTTAAATTAATTTTCGAAAATTTTAAGTTAATTTTTAGCCCTAAAATGATGGTAAAATTGGGTGATTTGGGATTAATTAGGTAATTAGGATGTTAATTACTGATTTGGATCTTGATTAGATGATTAAGGAAGTTAATCTCTGCAGTGGAACCCTAATCCTAGCTTTTAGGTACTAATTATGGTTAATTAGGGAAATTAGGTAAAGAATATGAGAAATTAGGAATATGTGAAAATATAAATTACTAAATTTAAAAAAATAAAGTTATTTAGATAATATTATAATTGAAATCAGAAAAATAATAAATCTGAATTAATATTTAATTTTAAGTAAATATCTTAAAATGTAAGATTTTTACATATCGGGAATAAATCCGATATCCCAATTAGGGTTAGAGTGTACCGAATAGTTAGAATACCAAAATTTCGACCCAATAGGATATTTGAATACCCGAGCATAAGGTGATTAATGTCACATTGGGATTCGAGCCTAATTACGACTTAGGAATTAAAACTAAAATCTAGTTTAGGAGCCGAACCCCGAAATAAAATACAACGAATTATTAATACGTTGTAGGTATACATGAGGAAAATGAGTTACATTATAAATTAGAATAAGAATCCATAAAAATAAGTACTAAAAGGACCTCTTTGCATTATAGGACACCCAGAAACAAATCAGCTCGCAATTTGAGGATCGAGCGATCGAGCAAATTCAAGTAAGTTGGGTTATTGCTTATTGTAATAGAGTACTAGTTTTGTAGTGCTCGGAGACTTAGGCTTGTATATGCTTGTGATTGTAAGTAGTTTGCGTATGTGTTTGATGTATCTGAATTCGTGCTGGAATTTGTGCTGTGAGTGATTTTGTGACTGATTTAATTGGTATGAACTTGTTTGAAAACCTTAACCGGAATTTAATCTTAGTCGACCATAATAACCGAAAACGTCATGCATTGCAACCCGTTAGGGGATCATAGGACTCTCCAACCAAATACCGACCCCTTCGAAAGGGATAGCGCAGGATTGCAAAATGGTCCCTTCTTTATCCTTAGTCGAACTAAGTGACAGGAGAGGAGGTCGCGGCGGGGGTGAAGTCAATGGTTCGAAGGTAGTCGCGGGAGGAGCGAGGTCTCCATTGCACAAGCCTGGGTTTGGTTGTGAGCTGCTGCATAACATGGAACTCCTCAACCCGGATCGGAGCGGGTGAAATTTCTCTGATTTCACAACGGACCGGACTACGTTGTGCGATGACACTTGATTGTTGCATTGCATGAAAATAATTGTTTGATAACCCTGTTTGTGCTTGTATGCATTCACGAGTCTCCAATTCAACTTACTGAGCTGAAGTTGCTCATACCCTTATAGATCCTTTTGCAGGTTCTAATTTGTAATCTCTTCAAGTATTATGCCGCCCTACAATTACTCAGAGGTTAGTCTTTTTGAAGCCAGGGGTATGAGGATCAAGTTATTTAGCTTAATGTGTAACTAGACTGACCTTGTAGTTAAAGGATGAAGACTGTTAATTATTCTGTAAATTAGTAAACTGTAGTTATTATGTAAATCTTCCTGGGAAGCTCTGTGGACTTATTTATATGATTATCTACATTTAATAGTAATTTGAGTTACTTATCATATTTGTAGTATAATCATTAATCGAACTGTTTACTTCAAAGCGAGTGGTCGTCGACGCCTTGTGTAGATTATCTCTATGGTAGGAACTGTGAGGCCAGTTTCTATCATAGAATGGTTTACACGGCGGGACTGTTGCAACTTCGCGACTTCGGGGCGTAACAGTAGATTTCTCTGTGACGTGCTAATTATGTACGCTTCCCATGTGTTGCTGCGTAGACCGTAGTTGTTTAACAGAAGAGTTATACATGACAGCTACAAGAATACGTATATGTTGGAAAAGGATGACCAGAAGATCACGCTGAATCTGATGCCGCCAAGAGAAGTTCACAAGCTACAAAAGAAACTCGTTCGCAGATCAAAAAAAGCTCTAATGATGAGTTGATCTGAGCTCCGAGAGGCCATCAATGCTGACAAGCTGACCCTATTGTTGGTCAGGCAACTATTGAAAGTGAAGAAGCAGGGTAAGCTATCCTAAGAAATCAAAGAGTTGCTAAATGACTATGCCGACCTGTTCCCTAAACAGTTACTTGAGAGGTTACCCCCAACTCGAGGTATAGAGTACTACATTGACTTAGTATCCAGCGTTGCACTGTCGAATAAGCCAGCTTATTGGATAAATCTCGTACAGGCTTCTGAATTTTAACGTCAAGTCAATAAGTTGCTAAAGAGAGGTTATGTAAGAGAGAGTCTCAAGCCTTGTGTTGTGCTTGCACTTCTAGTCTCGAAGAAGGATGGAACCTAATGGATATGTATTGACAATCGAGCCGTGAATAAAATCATGATCAAATACAAGTATCCAATCTTAAGGCTAGAAAACATGTTAGGTGAGCTGAGTAGAGTCAAGATTTTTAACAAGAATGATCTTAAATTCAGCTATTATCAAATTTGCATGAGACTAGGAGACGAGTGGAAGACTATGTTCAAGACTCGATATAGACTTTACGAGTGGACAGTCATACCCTTCGGCTTGTTGAATGCCCCAAGCACTTTCATGAGACTTACGAACCATGTGTTGAGACATTTCATAAGGAAGTGTATCGTAGTGTACTTTGACAACATCCTAGTCTATAGTACCAACATGCCAAGTTACTATGAACATCTCAAAGCAATCTTGGATATCCTTCGTGCTGAGAGACTATTCGGCAATTTGAAGAAATGTTGCTTTTACCAGAATGTTGCCTTTTACAGGAGGAAGTGGTATTCTCAGGGTATGTAGTTAGTAGAAGGGGCCTGCGAGTCAATGATGAGAAGATCAAGGCAATTGTTGAGTGACCGACTCTTACTACTTGTATCGATGTAAGAAGTTTCCATAGATTGGCTTCATTTTACAGAAGGTTTATCAAGAATTTCAACACCATCGCCGTGCTACTTACCAAGCTAATAAAGAAGAACACCGACTTCCAATTAAGAGAAAGAGAGGAGAGGAGTTTTGCTGACATAAAAAAAAAGATTGACCTTCGCTTCAGTATTAGTACTACCTGACTTCGACAAAATTTTTGAACTGGAATGCAATGCATCGGGCATTAAAATAGGCATTGTCTTGATGCCGGAAGGCTGACCAATTGCCTTCTATAATGAGAAGCTCCGAAGACTACAGCTGAATTACTCCGTGTATCACAAGGAACTTTTAACACTGATCCAAGCAATATAAGTATGGCAACATTACTTACTGCTGAGAGAATTTGTCATATATACTGATCATGAATCGCTGAGGTATCTTCGAAGTTAGACCAAGTTATCGAAGTGGCAAGCGAGATGGGTTGAGTTCCTTAAGGGATTCAATTTTGTAATTAAATATAAGTAAGAAAAGAGCAACATAGTTGCAGATGCTCTTTCGAGGAGACATGCGCTTTTATCAGAATTGCAAACCAGGCTGTTTGGTTTTGCAAGTATCAAAGAACAGTACTCCAGGGATCCATACTTTATACTAATAATTCACGATGCATAGATGGAAGGATAGTAGACAAGTATTATGTAGAAGATGGTTATTTGTTCCAAGTGAGGAAACTATGCGTGCCGACTTGTTCCCTACGGGAATTATTTATTAGGGAAGCCTACAGCGGAGGACTTTCTGAACACTTTGGAGAGAGAAAGACCTGTGAACTATTGACTGGTTGATTCTTTTGACCAAGAATGTGAAGAGATATGCACCGAGTTGTCGAAAGCTGTGCCGTGTGCAAAAATACTAAGTGTCGAATTGAACAAGGGAAAGTAATGCCCTTACCTGTTTCGATGAGGCTGTGGATTGAACTGAGTATGGACTTTGTTCTCAGATTGTCACGAACTGCCTAAGGCAAAGATTCCGTGATGGTCGTCGTGGATCAATTTAATAAGATGGCACACTTCTTGCCATATATCAAAACTAACGATGCTTCGGCTATTGCTATACTTTTCTTACTAGAAATTATGCGGATACACGGTGTATCGAGAATTGTAGTTTCCGATAGGGACCCAAAGTTCTTGAGCCATTTCTAAAGAACCCTGTGGTGTTAGTTGGGAACCAAATTACTCTTCAGTACCTTATGTCACCCTTAAATTGACGGCTAAACAGAGGTGGTTAATCATACTTTAGGATCACTGTTCCGAGCTATAGTAAGCAAGAACTTGGCTAATTGGAACGTCTACCTATCGGTAGTCGAATTCACCTATAACTAAACTGTACATGACACTATTAAGTAGACTCCCTTCGAGGTGGTCTATAGATTTAATCCCGAATTGCCCTTCAATTACGCCACTATACCAGCACCCGCGCAAAAGGACGCTGACGCCTCGGCCTCGGCCAAAGCATAATCTCTTTAACACATCTATGATAAGGTCACTCAGTACATCGACTAAGCTACCAGAAGAATGCAAGAAAATACTAAGGGTAGGTCGGCAAAACAATTTCAATCAGGAGATTTGGTATGACTACACCTCAGTAAGGAATGATTCCCGAACAAAAGGAATAACAAACTGTCTGCAAGAATGGAAGGACCTTTCAAAATCCTCTAGAAAATCAGTGATAAAGCCTATAAGCTGGAATTGTTTGAGGACTATGGGGTTTTTGACACCTTAAACATTACTGACCTCAATCCATATCACCTTAACGGAAAACTGAGCGAACACCATTAATGCCGTACTTCAGCCAAGCCTAAAGACTAGAGGGGCTGGCACAACAAATTCTCCTATTCCAACTAACTCCTGCTGAGGCTAAGTACTTCCTTACCAAGTTACCTTTAATGCCGTACTGTATAACCACCCATTGCTTTATGGTATGCTAAGTTGATGAATACTCTCCAGCACCGAGCCGACCAATTACTCGGCATCTTTCTTGCCGAGAGAGAGAGATCAGATTGACTAGGCTATCCTTGCTCGAACAAACCTATCTGTCTGTACTTTTTGTACGCATCTCCTAACAACCTTGCTAATGTAACATCGCTACGTGTATAATATTATGTGTAGAATCTGTAGCACCAATAATTGTTTTTCTTATATATTCATTTTTACCTTTTTGTATTATCTACATTACTTTTTTAGGAAATATCCTTTTTGTCTTTTCTCTTTTGGGCAAGTTACCCTAATTTATAGGTATAAATACCCTTGTAGTTATAACTATAAGAGATCAAATTACCTTCAATACAATTGAGTACTTTTCTTTCTTAACATAAACATTGTTATTTACTCTCAGTATCACTTTCATCATTTCCCTTAAGCAAGGTTAGATGGCGAGTAACCTCATTTGACCAATTCGTGCATCATATCGAATTATGCCGTAAGTTCTCAGAAGTTCCATTGGTGCGTCATATGCTCTAGAGTTATTTGTGAGTTTTTGCTTATTATTTCATTCATCATTTTACTCTTTCGTACATATTCTCATTAACCCTTTTCAAACTTTCTGTAAGCTTAGACTCATCTAGCGACCAACCTTATCTATTCTTGGTTATGGTTTGTATCACTTAGGATAGAGGGAGAGGAAAAATTCTAGAAAATAGAAATAATTTACAAAAAAATTACAAAAACAAAGCACTCTACTAAGCTTATGTGGTCCTTTAGCTTTCCAATGACCTGCCATAACACCCTTTTAGCCACCACTAGTCTACCCTGCCCCTAGGCTTTCGGACAACCCTCCACCAACTAACGACTATTAGAGCACCAATAAATAAGCAAGTCAAATTCTTAACCTATTTTTCATTAAATTTTAAAAATTATCAAATTCACCTAGAAAATTATGAAAAATTTTATTCTTAAGTTATTCAAATATACTTTTATGTGATATTTTTATTTTTGTAAAATTTAGAATATTTTATGTAATTGATTAAAAAAGTCAATATTCATTCGAATTTTGACTTTCAAAATAAATATAAACTAAATAATGTAGTTTCTAACTCAAAATTTTTATATAAAATACATATGTTATGTATTTAATTGCTATTTAGCAAAAGTTTAGGTCCTACCATCTTATGTCCTCAACATAGGTTTTTGGTTCAAGAACCTTAATATGTTTTGATTGATGAGTATATTTATAGTTAGCAAGCATAGCATGATGTTTGGTAAAAAAATTTACCATGAAGGATTTTTTAATTAATGAGTAAGGCATTCATTCTTTCTTTCTTTTTTTTTTTTTTTTTCTGTTTTTTGGTTTTTTATACGGATAATTGCAGTATACTAACAATGTTGATCCATAGCCTAGAAAACCGTCCTTTTTGAGATCGACTAGAGAGATGATTCGACTTTTTCTCAAAAAAATTGACTTCGACGACATACTAGCATATGTACTTCGTGCTTTTGGTGAAATTTGGTATCTTAAGTATCTTGTTTCGGGATGCACGAGTAGTTATAGAGACTTCGGAATTCACCTTATGGAATAGGTTGCAAGTATAAATATTGATTTATCAATGAAATGGACTAATTTTGAATCTTTTGTTTCTTAAGTTATATGTATAATTGAGTTTGAGAAAAAACAAAAAAACATGTATAGATCTTTTTTTTTCTTATAAATTATTATGGGCAATTTTTTTTTCTCTTTTATCTCTTTTTAGTGTGAGAGAAATTTAACTATAAGTAGACAGGAATTTTCTTCAAGAATTTTCATGAAGCTTCTCCTATTAGTAATCGGAAGCAACAATAAACATGCAACACGGAGACTGGAAAGATCTACCACAAGAATAGAGTGAAAAATATCATAACTTCCATCACTTTCATTGCACCTAACAAGACAGTTGGCTAACCAGAAAGTACGTGAGTTAAAAATAAATCGATAAATTGTAAATGCATTTTTTATATTTGTTTTATATATACTTAATTTCTTTTTCTTTAAGATTTTTTTTTTGCCAAATTTCTTTAAGATTGAGAATTTAAACTATTATGAAAGATGTGCTTTTAGATATATTTTCACTATTTTACTCTAGAATAAAATAATAAAAAAATGTAAAAATAAAAAAAAAACATAATTAAGAGAAAATGATTATTTGATTGTATGGAGGCAGTTTTTTTTTTTTTTTTTTATTTGGAGTGTAAAAGTTCATTTTTTTCAAGCGCATATGACGAAAAATAATTCGGAACATTTGAAATTTACCCATTAGAAAAGACATGTAAAATAATAAACTTAGCCACGAAGCCCAAACCATCTTTATATCCTCGGAATCCCACTCGTGTTCCATTTGTAAAATTTCCTTGCAACCCATTAAATGTTAATATATTTATTAACAAAAAAAAAAAAATATCTAGTTGTTCATTAAATCGAACCAAATTGTATAGAATATTAAAATGCAGTGCTTTTGTATTTCGATTTGATTTACAATTCTGTTCGGGGAGGGTGCAAATTGTTCGTGGTTCCGTTTGACATTGAGTCGAATCAAAATGATTAAACCCGAACAGAACCGAAATGCTGAAACCTAAACCGAACCCTTCTTATTAAAAAATTAAAAATAAATGAAATTTTTTAGTTTTAGACTCTGTTAACATTTTAATCTAACTTAATTTACTTTTTCTTTTTTTTTTTTGTTATTTCTCATTTTACTATTAACTATAAAATCCATTCATTTTCCTTAATAGTTATCTCTAGTCCCTAGTAGATGCACACATTTTCATTATCATTAAGATGAAATGTCATTGTCATACAATGTTATAAGACTTTAATTATTACATAATGCTTCTCAATTTAGACATCAATATCAATTGAAAACTCTATTGACTATTCTCGTTATTAAAAAAGAAAATAAAGTTTTTGAAAATCATATTATACTAAATCAAATTGAATTGAATTGTATTAAAAATAATCCAATTCAAAACCCTTAATTATTAGAAGTGATTTGATTCACTGAGAGTTTAAATTGAACCGTTTTAAATGTGGTTCAGTTTGATTTGGTTTAGAGGCTAAACCGAGCCGAATCACTAACACCTCTATTTTTCTTTTATTTATTTATTTATTTTTAAGTTTGTTAGAAAATTGTCCTGGATCCATTTTCACTTTATCTATATTACTAATACAATACTATTGAACTCCATATACGATTTTTTCTATACTAAAATAATTTGAAAGTGGGTCGGTCATATAGCCAAGAAACAAGAATTATATTATCCGATAATCGTATAACTTAATTAATCATTCTCAGTTTTAGCCTCGAGAAATTTCATCTTTTATATTTTAAGCATATTTAACGTAGGTACATATTCCTTTAATATGGTTTTAGGTGAAAATTGTTACGAACATTAGACATAATGAAAAAGAATAATTTATTCAAATAATTATATTTAACTCATTGAAAAAATCATTATAGTAAGTAGCAAGTCCTTCATACAAGTGCAAACAACTTCAATTTATCTGTAAATATAAATAGTAATTATACATACACAAATGTATATGTAGTATTAAAATGCTAGGCACTTGTTGATATACATCAAGACCGGCCTCAGGTATCCGATCCAATATATTGAGGTAATTGTTGAGTGTTTGTGAAGTTACTAAGAAAGATTTAAATGTCTAGTTGCATGGAGTGTTATATAGGATTTCGTTGCTAGAAGATAGGTTGAATAAGGAATTAGAGCATGCTGGAGAAAGTGTTGTGAAGATTCCCTTCAACATAAAACATTTGTGATATTTTTATGAAAGTTGAGTAATTGTAAACACTTCAATTCTTTAGAAATTCGTATAAATAGGGTGATCAGTCCTCTTGTGTGATTTCCAAGCTCCATATACATTCTTTATCGATCATTCTAGTGTGATGACTTGTGTTTTCAGTTCTTATCAACTTGTGCTGTCCAATGGGTTATGACAGATCACCGGGCACCAATTACTCTTAGTTGTGGTTCCGAAGGTTTACCGGTGTGAAGTGATTGTTTTCAAGGAATCTCATTATCATTATTGTTCCAAAATTTTAAGACCAAGCGTATACAATTCTTGCGTATATGCATATCACTTTTAGTCTCTTATATCTCTTGAATTATATATCAATTAAATAAATGATTAATCAATAATATTTAAACCAGCAACATCCAATAACTACCACCAACTACTAGTTATCTCCACACTTTATATCATTTATTATATTATCTATGTCATATATAACATTCAATAATGGTTTAATTATGTTGAACACGGTTACATAAAAAGCAATAACTGTACGCTGTGTGTACACATTCCACTAATCCTAGCCACATCTCTAAAATATTAGCGCATATCACTAAACATTACACCATTTTACGGACCACTTCTCTCTGCCATGCCATGCTGTCTCTCTCTCTTCCGTTTGTTTGTCATGCTAATTTAAGAGACAGATAACCTCTACGTCTCAACTTATTCTAAAGAAATTATGCCATTTTCTATTTCATGTAAATAGATACGGAACTTTTATAGTTTTATCCATTATTTTGATGTAATCGATATAACTCTATATCTCTACATCTCTTCATTTATTTAATATCTATGAAATCTAGATAGTTGAAAATACAATTGGTTTAATAATTATTAAATCTAAATAGAAGACGGTATCGATCTTATGAAAATAGCAAACGGGATTATAAAAAAATCCGTATAAATACTAATCATAAACTTCTTTCATTACCATGCCAATTGTTTTATTGATTACCTAAAAAGGTCTAGGAACACAAATTTCTTCGTCTTAATTCCCCTCTTCCAATATCCTTTTATTTCGTTTTCAAATAACTTACATGATCTCTTCTGATATAATCTCAGTAATCTCAGGAGTAAGTGATGCATGAGCTTATGTTGATCTTTATTTTATGTTTTACTCTTTCTTATTATGGTTTTGTATTATCGTTTATTATATTGTCATTTTTTCGTATATATTAAAGGGAGTTATATAGAGAATATAAGTGGATAATCATGTTACGATGAATTTTTTCATGTAGCAAGCACTTACAAATGTCCTATAAATTTAAAGTTGTTTAATCATCATGTTACATACATAAACAGCAATACGATGTAATGTACTTTTATGATGTTTTGTAGTTGTTGCTGTGTATTTTTGCGGTTCTTAAGAACAAAAAGTACTTTTTGTTATCCAACCTAATAAATGAGATAAAGTTTTTACTTCAATTTGTGTTAAAATTTAGTCATCAAATCAATCCGCTGGCTAAAGATTCTTACCTAAATTTTGTGCTTTTGTACTCTTTGTGCAGGTCATGTTTTGAAATTCTAGATTGTAGACATTATATTTGTATTAGGGGAAAGATTTGGGAGGGCAGGAATTTGCACTAACACAGAATTTCTTTTTTGAACTTCATTATTATTTATTAATTCGAATGGGCATGATACAACTTTTTTTATATTGTGTTGAAATGAATTTTGCTTTAGCATTTACATATTCATGATTAATTTGATTTTGTACAAATTTCCTTTTTTTTTTTTTTTTAATTTTCTTCAACACAAAATAAAATACTATTATATAATATATGTATTAGCCTACACAACAACTTTTCTGTTTAGGATTTAATATTAAATATTTTAAAGATAATGAGCATGACCTATTCTATGATGCTATGTTTTTTCTACATTAGGGCATATAGAATACTTTTAATTAAATTTGATTTTATTAGATGTATACATTTTTCTTTCTCTTAGACAACTATGAATACAATATGTCTCTATTTTTTCTTTTTAATTTAGTATTAAACTCAAATAATTCATACTTATGTTTTTTCTTTTTCATTTTTCAAGTATATCTAACTTCCTTAATATGAAAACTATCTACATGCTAATTTCATAATTTGAGAGTCATCTACAACCAAATGTGAAAATTTTAGAGTTATCTAAAATACTCAATGCTTCCTCTCGCTTGGCTTGACTTGCTTTTCTAATGTGCTTTTTATTGAATTAGTGTAATGGATTGGATTTTTCATTGTATATTGCTTTTTTCTTATTCTAATAAAATTTGGGTTGAATGGGATTCACATTTTTTTATATATGTATTATATATGATGAACTTATTTTTTATTGCACAAACAATACAAATGCATGTCTGCTAATATCATATAAAAGAAGTTGGAGAAAGTGTGAGCAGGATTGAGATAGTTACTGTAAGTGGATTGTAGATAGATTCATTTTTAGAATAAGCAATTTTCTTTTTGTGTATATGTTTGTTTTTTTTGTTATCTCCTATCTTTTTTTTTTTTTTGGGATCGTCACTCTTGTGAGGTGGGTTTTGTCCTCTGAGGAAAAAAAAAATAGTATCTTTTATGTGAGACATTTTGATATTTAAAGGCATGTGCTCATTTATTTGGCGAGGTCTTCATACTCCTAACTCTTTGTTTGTTAATTCTTATGTATTTATTTCATTGATGTAATTTTTTTTATTAAACGAAATTTATCTTTTAAGAAAAAAAGAAGAAGATTAAGTCTTCCTTTTTTTTTTTTCAGTTTTTCCTATGATGTATGAATGTACGTGGAGGACTTTTATAGTGTATTAATATAAACATAAACACTTTAGAAATTACTCAACACACGAAGAGTTAAATTGTGATATAAACATATGACTTAATTAATTTTTGACACAAACATGAAGGAAATCTGATGTATTCATTCCTTTTTTTTATCCTTGTTTCTTTTTTTTTTTTGAAAAAAAAAAAACTAAATACATGAGGAAATAGAAAAAGTAACATTGAAACTATGTACATCTATTTGGATTTTTTTTTTCTTTTTATTTTATCTATTTCTGATCTATATCTAATCATTATTTGTTAAAATTATGAGATTTCAAAACAAATCTTAATAGTTTCTTATCTGGATATTTGCATAAATTATTTTTCTTTATATATTATCATGATTATGATAAAAATGATGATTGAGAATAGACTTGAAAAGTGAAATTTGATGTAATTTTAAGGAAAACCATTTATGTGGAAATGAAAAATTAATTGTTCTCTGTGTGTTTGTGTAAAACTAAATAAAAAGAAGCTAAATAAATCCAAATTTATAGTATTTTGTTGGGTACTTAATTTTGTGAAAGTGATATATTTGTACTTAGATCTTTATGTTTTTGGGTATCTTAATTTGCTAAATGCATGGTTTGACAAAGGTGTAAAAAACGATGCTAAAAAGATAATAATTTGGGTACGTTTAATAATATCTATCATAGTCTAATATTTAGAATTATTAAATAACAACTAATCTAAATATATATATTTTTAATAATAACTGATTCGTAGCACTAAGAAGCTGTGTCATGGGACAAAGACCAAAATTCATCACCAATATCACTAAATAATTACTATGAAAATTGGTTATGGGAATGAAAAGTATCAATCGACATCATTAGTCTTTGTGAAAATTGATAATGAATGTTTGCTGTTCTATCAATTTAGGCGAACCATAGAAGCAAGATAATTTTATTTGCTAGTTTTAAAAGATACGCGTAAGAAAATGTTAAGCACTAGATATATCATTTTTACGTGGGGTAATCAGATCAAATATAAATTCAGATAATATCAAAACTTACCTTAAAAGTCGCCTCAACAAAAATGATATAGATTTGAACATTAATTCAATAGTTTAGCTTTGATTTGGGTGGTTGAGCATTATGAAGGCATGGACTTCTTCTATATTGCCGGAAGCTGATCACTTCGGGAGGAGAAAAAGCGCAATTGGTAAGTTGGAAGCCTCGTGTAGAGGGTTGTTGCAGAATTCCTAAGAGAAGGGATGAATTTGCATTTGGCTTAAATTTTGACTATTCATCTATCGGGATTTTAGGATTGAGTACTTGCAAAGAGGATCCATATTTCTGGTTGGAATATGGATACAGAATATACATGGGGTTTTGGATTCTTTGACTGTCATATAATAGAATCAAGGTTTTAAAGGTTTTTACTACCCAAGATGGAGAAATTCAACAGTCACATCATGTTATTATAATATTATAATAAATTTTACTCGATTTTAATAAATCATTATATAAATGATAAAATGAAAATTGTAAATAGTTTTATTTGTACTAAATTTCAATAAATTATACCTATTAATAATAAAAACAAAACTATCATCATGATATGATTTATTAAATTGATGTGTGATATACTATAATATTATACACGTGATGTTACCACGGACAATCCTACCTAGATGGAATATATTCTATAATATAAAGATTCAGCAATTAATGATTCAACTTGATGTAAACATTCTACATATATTTCAAGAAACAAACGATGTAGTTGATTTTTTTTTTTATAGGCAACCGAAGCTATTAATTCCAGTTATTTTACTTCAAGTTTCTTTTAGTTTGACAAGAGTTGTGGAGGATGCTTGATTGACCTACAAAAGGCTAGAAAGCTAAGTTTAGGGGTACCTAAGTTAGTTCCGATATGGTCATTTCGGCATAATTTTGATACTTAAGTTAGAAGAAGTGAAAAATTAAGGTAATATATATAGAGAGAGAGAGAAAGAGAGAGAGAGAGAAAAAGAGTCTTTTTAATCAATAAACCCGTTTATTGATTAAAAAGTTATAAAAAAAATTTTATAATATATTTGCACATACAAAAGATAAATGGATAATAATAATATTTAAACACTATGAATACACATGTTATAAGGTTTTAGCACTTAATATAAAATTGCAATCCAAATAAAAATTTTAGTGAAATAGAGTCTAATTAAATTATAAGAAATCTTAAAATTTAAATTACATTACATCACCTTAATCACCTCACTTATTTAAAATGTATCAAAATCTTAACTATAAGCATCATATGGTCACAATTCTAGTATTTTTTGTAAAACTTTATCCACTAGTAATTAAAGAATGATTAAATTTTTCTATATAAAAAAGAACTATTATCTTCATAAGAAAAAAAATCCAATTGTATCGCATTATAAAGAGTAGAAAAATAATAGGGCACGCATTATTTTTTTAAAAGAAATTCCAACAAATGATTTCTAAATTAAGTTCAATAATTTGATATCTCGCTATTGTGGCACAATGAAAGAAAAAATAAAAGAAAAAAGACTATGAAGATAAATAATAGGTGAAAAAAAAAGGTAGAGAAAAAGACTCTAGACTTCGCACTTACATTCATAGTTGAGAAAAGATTTAAACTTGAGTTATGAATATTAGATCAGAACGTCTTGGCTTTTGGTTGGAACTTAGAAGGAAAGAGAATGAAAAAGAAGAAAGATAGAAGGAATCTTACTCATTAAAAAATATTTATACTTGATTAATTTAACTGTATCAATTGTCATACAAAGTCTGAACTAGACTGGATTATATATATTTTTCTTTGCTCCCCATTGGAAGATAAAAGAAAATATAAAATTTATTTATAGTAAACGAGTTTGCGAGTTGAACCTATTACTTATTTAATAAACTAGTTCGTAAACGGGTTTGGGACCTAACTTGAATCTAGACACAAATTTAAATGTGTTTAAATTGCTCTAACTCATTTGTGTTTTGTGTCGATTTTTTTATTACCTAAATCCATTCAAATCATATTATGTCATATTTAGGTTTAACAGGTCAAGTTCTAAATTGCTTTAGTTTTGATGACTTACTAATGAGCCTTGATACTGTATTTATAAGATGATGGTCGGGTTGGATAAGGAAAGTAGTAAATGTTTTGAAATCTCCTCTTTGACTTAGGATTTTGTAGAGAGTATGGTGAGAAGTTATGGCTAATTGACTTATCTTATCCACTAAACTTTCCTAGATATCTTCAGTTTAACCATAGGTTAGGTATGGCTAACTTAGGTCTAGATTAGATGGCTTGCGTGTGAAGGCCTATGTTTTAAGCAAGTCATCAGTACCAATTTGATAGCATCGAGCTTAAAAACCTGTCTAAAATACTCTATCAACATATTAGATAAAAGATCTACTCCTTGCATAAGATCTTAATGTGTCTTTTTTTTTTTTTAGGATTAAAAACTCTTACTCTGATGCAAAAAGAAAACATATATGTCCAAATTGTAATTACACTCCGTTATTATTGGCCAAATGTCAATATGCCCCTAATACTTTCAAAGTGTAATATAACATCTCTATAACTTTTAAAAATGTGCATGTAAACCCCACATCATTCTTAAATCACATGAGTTTTGAGGTTTTGGTAATGGTTTAGGGGTTATTTTCATATTTTCAAAAGTTTTAGGAGATAAAATAATCCTTTAAAAGTTTGAGTGGGTCTCCTTGTATTTGACCAATAGTTTGGGGTTATATTTACAATTATTATAAAGAATAATTCAATTTAGAAATGGATGATATCAAAACTATTACTCGAATTTTGAATTTTTTTAATTTTATACCTGAGTTTTGAAGTTATTAGATAACATTTTGTCTAATTTTGTGCTTTATCTATCTATAACTGTGTTTCTTATCCAATGACTATTTGCTATAACTTTTTTAAGATGATAGGATAGTAAATTGGGCATGATATTTAGCAACTTTAAACTTTATAAATAAAATTTAATAAGGAATAATTTGATTGAATAATAATAACTTAGTTTGATTAGTCTTCAAGTATAAAATTAACAAAAGATTTAAAGTTCAAAATAATTGATTTTGAAATTTAATCCAAAAATTGAAAAGAAAAAATGTGAAATGGGATTTGAAAACCTTATCACTAAATTAGAAGGAAAATGTCCCTAGAACTTCTCTTCTCATTTACAGGTGTCCAATATGAAGTCCCATATGAACAAGACAGTTAGCCGAACACAAAGCTAAATCATATGAATCGAAAAGAACAGAAAACTAGAAACAATAAAGTCGGCCACAAAGCCAGAGCCATGTGTCCTAGGAATCCCTACCCTCGGTACGTCCAAATATAAAAAATCTCGCCCCGAGCCATTGAATTCTCCTATAATACAAGGATTTATTCTAACTAATTGCCATCTATAATTTTTGATAAAATATTTTTATATTTGGAATTCTTGTATCCTGTATTTTTTTTTTTTTTTGGGGGGGGAGGGATGGTGGTGGTGGGTGTGGGGTGGGTTTCATTGGAAAATCAAAACAATTAATATAATCGAAAACTTGATTTGTTAAAATAATTATATCACTCTCATCGAAAAAACTCCAAGTTTTCTAATAATATGAAGATCCAATCAATAATTTTTATAGTTACGTAAGCATACGATTATATAAAGTTAAGAGGCATTTATAAGCATTTAGGTTGTTATGAAATCTTCCTCAACGTAATAATTATGTGATAATTAATCAAAAAGCTAGGTAATACTGGAAATTCCATTTATTTAGATTTCCTCTCTTTTATATCAATCTTACTTATATCTATTTAAGGATCATGAGAAACCATATGATTAATATCTCATTAGTTTTGCTTTTAGACATGGTGTTTGGATAAATTACTCTTTTTTTTTTCTTTTTAACTTGCTATTATTATACGGTGAAGATATGATAAAAAAATGAAAGTTAAGGAAAAAGAATGTCTTTTAAAGAGAAAGATATAAAGAATATATTTATTTCATTGGAAAACAAAAACTTTTCTTTAAATTAAAGAAATTAAATAGTATCGGGAATATAATTAATAGAGGGAAATATATCTATTTTCGCTTTTATTTCTTTGGATCTTATTTCGATGGACAAAAGATTTAAAAAGTGTAAAAGAATGGTGCCATAAAATGGAGGAAAGATAAACCTAGTTTATCTACTTTTTAACTAATTGGTTAATGGTGTTATTTGAATCGAGTGAAACTTCAAAGTAAAATCCTAAAACTTATGTAGCTCCATTATAAATATCAAGTTCGATTGCTATAAAATAATAATAATAATAATAAAGTTGGATTGCGAATAAGAAATAAATAAATGCTGAATTAAATAAAAACAGATAAATACAAAAACATATATTCCACATAAGATTCTGCACGTAGAACTACATCACTTTGTTTTAAATTAATTTTCAATTAAAAGCACCAGAAAAATTAACAGCCACGAGCGTAACTGCCAACAACTTCTCTAACCAATTACGTAACCGAAAATCCGCTAATTTTGAATTATTTAACCCGCTAACCTTATCCAGAATCTCAAAAAATAAATAAACAAATCAAAAAGATGAAATAAATCACGATATTCTATTCTCTTCTTCCTCCCGAATCTGTTCTTTCTGTTACAACTGTCCCTTAACACACCTCCTATGTCCGTACCAAAGACTCCAAGCCAAACATGGCGCTAAACTCTTCCTTCTTCCCACAGCTCATTCTCCAATCTCCATCCTCATCACCATCATCTACTTCTTCTTATTCCTCGTCGTCTCCTTCACTTCACTATGTTTTCTTCTCCGACCTCCACTCTTCCCCGTGGCCTCATGCACCGGCGATCTCGTTACGGAGAAGCGATGATAGTAATGTTAAGATACTTGTGTCTTTGACGACGAAGCGAGAGAAAACTAAGTGTTCTGCGAAGTCCACCGAGGAAGAGCGTGCAGAAACCCTAGTTTCTGATGCGGAAGATGTGGAGACTGAGGATCGGAGTGAGATTGAAGGTGACGAGAATGAGAACGAGAGTGCGAATGGTTCTGTTGCCACGATTAGTTCGCCGAGGATTGTGCATACAGCAGCGCGCGAGCCTTTGCACGAGGTGAATTATAACTTTATATTGTTGAATTTAAAGTGATTATTCCATTCCGCTATCTGATTTTTTGGTAATGTCATACTACCTGAAAATTTATTGCTCTTTTTTGAAGTTTTTTTCTATAAGTTGTCATCTGAGCTTCAGACTTTTTCCTGAACTAGCCACACGACACATGCTCGTTCAGATAATAATAAAAATTTTAGTTAAGTGTTAGCTGCTAGCTACTAGTTGACGTGTCATTGTAAGTTCGGATTGGTGACATTAATTCATAGTTAAGCCATCTGAGTCATATCATTTAATGTTGTATTTTTGGTCAATAAAGACGTTATTATGAGCTTGATTAATTACTTTTGATGGTGTCTGACACTGCAGTCCCGGATTTAAAGGATAAAAACCTTTTTATTTCTTTAGTAATTGGTTTGATCATGTTTGTTTTATTCTCATGGAATTTCAGAATTGATTTTTGAACACAAATATCCTGTTCTCCATGAATGAAACATGGACATTGTTTTATTAACAAGAGATAGTCGGTTGGAGATAAGATTTACTGAGATTGAAAGAAACAATTCAGTTTCAAGGATCCCTAATTTATAGAAGCACTTGCATTGGCTTTCATGTTCTGCCTGCTTGAAGTCATATGTTTTCATTTATGAGAATTTCTAATCTTTAAATGAATAAGACGACTGCTAAACAATTTGCCATGGGGATGAAGCTTGGTGAAAAAGAGGGAGATATACTGATGGGCGGTTTTGCCCTCTGGGGAACTTCTACTAAGCATGATGGTTTTGTCTTTCTTTCTTTTCTTTTTTTTCCTGTTTCATTTTTCTGGTATTGTAGTAATACCTATAGGAGCTTATTGGTTAGTAACTTTGTTTGCGCTTATTTGGATGATTTTTGTTTGTTTTTGTTCAAAGGTGCTAGAAGTCAAGTCAAGTGGAATGGTATCAACCAGGAAGATCAACAGACGGCAATTATTGAAGTCAAGTGGTAAACATTGAACAATGATTGTCAGCGCAATTTTCTGCTTTATGTTTCTTTTAAAGCTTTCTTCATGGAGTATCCAATAAAATCTGATTCCTTCATAAGATTGCTCATCTCACCTGATAGCATGCTTACTTTTCTCTAGCCTCGCTGTGAATTCTGACCAGTCCTCTTTCTTCCTCTAACATTTATATTTGCTGCCAGGCCTTCGTCCACGGGATCTAAGGAGTGTTGATCCATCATTGTGGCTCATTAACTCAATGCCTTCTTTGCTGGTACTTTTATCAGAATGTTACTGGTTTTGCCTTTTTCTTTTTCTATTTTTTTCCCCTTTCAGGGGGTGGTTTTCAGCCTTTCCTCAAGAGTTTGGATACTCCTGGTTCGTAATGCATTGAAATCTTCCTTTTTGGGTTGGAGATTTTATTATTTGTGCATCTCATTCTACTGTCCACAGAAATTTATCATACATCTTCCAGCATCACTGCTAAGAGAGAATTCATCTTGCCATTAGTTGACATCGGCTTGCTTTTACAATCTTCTACATTTTCTTCTAATAAAAAGTACTCTGCATGGCTGGAGTGGAAATATCAACCTTCTTCATTTTAGTCTGATAATATCTACTAGAATATTATGAACCAATGTGGATGTATTAATTAACTTGAGCACAATATCATATGATAGGTTCGTGAGCATGCTATTCTACTTAATATGGGTTCTCTTCGTGCCATAGCAATGCCAGAACGTGTGCTCATCTTTAACTATAATAGGTAATGCCTGCAGGCAGAAAAAGCATTATGTTTATCATATTATTATGTATAGGTTGGATTGGAATGGTGATTTCTTTCATGGACTAATAATGCCAGCATGTCTTAACTTATATGAAATTGCAGAAGAGGAGGAAAGGCCTTCATAGACACATTGTTGCCACGAATAAATAATATGAATGGAGGCCCATGTATGCCATTTGAGCTTGAGGTCAGTTTTAACATTGCACTGTTTGCAGTTTAGAGAAGTCAATCCTGCTTATGCCCTGCATGATGCTTTAGTACCATTTCCATTCAGAATCCATTATTTAATGTGGATCCACATGTTCAGAGAGTGATTTCATAAGCTGTACTTGGAAAAATTTACTAATGAAGAATATTGGCTGCGTCTGTGATTTTGCTGTCCTTTTGAGAAACTAATGGCTGGGTAAAAAGTAGCAATACTTGTGACTAATAATCCTTTGTAAAGTTATGTCTATATGCTGTTCTCTGTGCTATTCAGCATCAGGGACATCTGCTGCCATATCATACACAGTTCATTTGATAACCTCTTCATCGCTTAAACTATGCCCCTTATGATGCTGCTGGTTTCAGGTCGTTGAAGCAGCCCTAATTTCTCGCATCCAGCGTTATGAACAAAGATTGATGGCCTTAGAACCTCGTGTGAGTATGGAAATACAGTGAGTCCATTTTGATTTTATTTCCTTGTCTTTCTACCTTTTCTATATCTATAAATTCATGCATGCACAGTCTATGATGAAATCTTTTGTGATTGAATATGGTCCTTGTGGCCTTCAAACTCTCCAAATTTCATGGTTTTGAAGAAATTATTACAGAATTACTTCCTCCAACGAACCCACACAACACCCCCCTCCCAGCCCCCAACCCAACCCCACCCCCGCTCCCCTCCC
>JAMXBB010000006.1:97877551-97922808 GCA_024138015.1 Lumnitzera littorea
CCCAAAAAAAAAAAAAAAAACACCACCCTAAAACCCCCAACAGGAAAGAGAGAGAAATTATATGGTTTCTAGCTGCCTGTCATCTTGCCTTAAAGTATATAGGCAAAAACGGACACTATTGGAAACTTTACTTGTCCATTGTCAGAGAATTCCTTTTCTTTTTTGAATTTTCATATTTCTGCAATCATCTCTTTATGCCATCTTTAGTCTAGTGGTAGTCATGACAGTCTTCTCCCCCTATATATTTCCCATTCATGGCAATTCTCTTATTGATTTGTACTTTTGGTTTTTCTCCCTCTGTTGATTTTTGTTGCCCCTTAACACTGAATGACATGATTTCTCTTCCCATAAATATTTTAAATGGTTGTGGAGATAAAACTTCCACACTAATTTGACAGGCACTTTCTGCTCATTAATTGTGGTTGCTGTTTTGCCCTTTGATTCAGGTTGAAGCTTTATTGGAGGTGTTACCCAATAGATTAACAGCTGATATTTTGGAGGAACTTCGTCTTAGCAAGCAGACTTTGGTAAGCCATTTGTTCATTACGTCTTATAGATGCTTTATTTTGAATAAACTCTATTCTGAATGAGAAAACCTGTTGAACTTCTTTTGTGAAAGGTTGAATTGGGTTCAAGGGCTGGTGCTCTTAAGCAAATGTTACTTGATCTTCTTGAGGATCCTCATGAAATACGCAGGATGTGTATTATGGGAAGAAACTGCACTCTTGATAAACAAGACCATGTGGAATGCTCGGTGCCGTTGGAAAAGCATATTGCTGAAGGTGAGGAACAAAAAGTTTGTTCTGCTAGAAACAAACAAAACTATATTAACACTAGTTTGTTTTCCCGAAGAAGTTCCCATGTTGCATAAAACTTCATTCACCCTTTACTGAATTTTTTCTATTTTGCAGAGGAGGAGGAAGAAATTGAAATGCTTTTGGAAAATTATCTCCAGAGGTTCTTCTCTTGTACCTTTCCGGCCTTTGTACAGTCTCAATTAGATGTGATAGATATATAATTACCTAAGCTCTACCTGCATATAGTCCTGGCATTCTTCAAATATCTCCTTTTCATTTATTACTATACATCTACAGCTCAACTTTGAAGGAGGCTTGTTTTTCATTTTAATTCACACCAGCATAAAATTTGACATGGACAAAGATAAGGAGCTAAAGAATTTCACCTTGTGCTGGAAGACATTTGAAACAGCATGAAAACTAATCTCAACCACTTTAAAAGGATTTGCATTTTTTGTTGTGAGCTCATCGACTGGTTTTTATAATCATCATTCAGGAATTTCTTGTCAATCCCTTCCTTCTCAGCAACTGAGTTTAGCTCTGTATTTGCTAAGACAAATGCTTTTTCAGAGATTTCCTGTGTCTTCCGATCACACTTGTATGAAATCATTGTCAAATGTAAGGAGCTAAGATGGTTTTTGTTGTCTGGAGAGGATGGTTTAATGCTTCCTTCATCATGCAAAACAATGGATATTCATCTCAAGAGTGTTAATGTCATAATGGGTAATGTCTGCTGTATCGATTTTATTACATGAAATAACAAATTCCAATACGGTATGAGTCCTTGGCTATCCGTAAGATGCCCAGTTACACGTGGCTTCCAGTGAAACTTACCAGAGATAAGAAATTTACCAGTTGAAAGCAAAATATAATGAGCTCCTTGTAAATCTGCGAGGACTTTGGGACATAATGCCATGTAGGGGATTGTATTAACTTTTGCACTTTATTGAAGTGTTTTCAATTGATTAACAAACAAATTTTGCTAGAAACGGATAACCAAATCTTTTTGCACTTATATGAAGTTACTTGCAGTGCGATCAACTTCTTCATGGAAAGGATAGATTACTTGAAAATTACTGTGGTTAGATTGATTTAAGTAAACTGTCTTTTCTAATGATTTAATGATGTCAGTCTTATTGCATTACTGAAAATTTTTTTGATGTGACAAAAGCTATGTCTGTCTTAATTATTATAATGTAACTGCAGATGTGAATCTTGCCATGGTCAGGCAGAGAGACTCCTCAATTCGGCCAGAGAAATGGAAGACTCCATTGCAGTCAACTTAAGGTCTGATAACTTGACAAACTTTACTTATCAATGTTTATGACCATTGCATTTTCTGTTATTGACTCTGCTGATGGATGTTTCTTGATTCAATTTGAGTTGGTCTAGAATAAACGTCATCATTGTGCTGAAAAATGCTAGATTAAAAACTTGCTTTATTGACGCTTATGCTACTGTTTGGGGTGGATCGGAACTTAAACAGAACCAATGTATTTTCTGAATGTGGACCGTGTGGTATGTCATTTACAACTACATAACCTTGATTTCCAGTTCCTATTTAGATTCTGGTATCCCATGGTGAGTGAAATCACTGGAGTATGTAAGCTCATGGGTAAAGACAAATTCTCATGTTGCAGTTACATAAATTGGGTCCTTTGTCTTAGTAAACAAATAGAAACATAATGCAGTATTTATGCAGTCACTGGCATTTGTACAGGGAAACTTATCACAAGAGAATCCGAATTATATATTTAGGAAAATTACAACGGAGGAGATTGGTGTTTAAGAGTAAATTCAAATAAAAAATTAACATTTTCAAAAATTCAAATAAAGGATTAACATTTCATAAAATGGTTTAAATAAGAGATTAACGTTTCGAAAAATTTAAATAAGGAATCAATGTTTAGAAAGTAATTTAAATAATTTTATAGAATGATTATTAAATTATAATTTTATAATAATTAGATCTATTGCTTTAATTATTTTGTGAACATTTATTTTTTGAACTTTTCAAAACGTTGATTCTTCATTTGAACTTACTTTCAAATGTTGATTTCTTTCGTTATAATTCTCTCTCTTAAACATTTCTATATCGTGTACTTGACAAGGGACTTACCCTGTCCCACCTTATGACAACATTTATTGCGATTGAGGAGTTTGCAGAAGGAGTCAATCATTTACCTGATATTTTTCCAGCATATATTAGTCTCTTGCGTAATGTCAATAAAATTTATCCAACCTAGAAAATTGGGTGCTCTTTTTTCTCTGTCAGCTCTCGGAGACTTGAAGTAAGTAGAGTGGAGTTGCTCCTCCAGGTTGGAACCTTTTGTGTAGCAGTTGGTGCTCTTGTTGCAGGTACTTACTCCGGCTAACTTGTGGTCAAAGGTGCATGTTGATCTATTTACAGATCTTACCTTCTGTGTATTCATAAACACCTTTTATCCCATTTATGAACATGAATAAACACCTTTTATCCCACAAACATGAATAAACACCTTTTATCCCATTTGCTTTGATGTTAAAAGACAAGGCTTCAATATTTAACATGAGAGTGTATTATTTTGGCCATGTGAATTTGGATAGTCCATATGAATTTGGATAGACACTTGTCTAAGAATATGGATAAACACCTTTTACCCCATTAGTTTTGATGTTAAAGACAAGGCTTCATTATTTAAAATGAGAATGGATTTATTTGGCTTGGAACTAATGATCTATAACCCTAAAACATTCAGTGACAAAATCCCCTTTGCGCACACATCATGAAAAGTGCATCAATAGATACTACCTACAAGGGAAGCCAGAAAAACGTAAAATACACTTCTTATTTTGGTTTTACATCAACAATAAAAATAACAATAGTCATGCCTTATTCTTACTTGGTGGGTACAGAATTATTTGAAACAATTGGATCTCTAAGTAGTTGAAACAGGCAGGTGACTACCACAACTGCTTTCTTGTAAGTTGGTGGAATCTACAGCTCTTTCCTTATTTATGCTTTTACACTAGGTCGCACTCAAGTAGCTGAAGTAGTCTGGTGGAAATTGCAGCTGCCTGAGTATTTGGAATCCACATCTATATGCTTGTAAGCTATTGGAATCTCACCGGCCTGCTTGTAAGCAATTGGAACTGCATGGCTGCCTGCTCGTAAGCACATGGAATGCTGCAGCTACCTGTTTATTTATGTTGTGATTTTTGGGATGAAAAGTAGAACTGATAAGGATCACGGATCAATTATGCTTTCTTAAGCTCGAGGATTTGCTTATATGGTTTATCGAGTTGTTCAAGATGAGTTAAACTCAAAAGAGTAGTGCATTTCTCAGTTCAACTTGTCAAGTTATTTTACTCTCCACATTATACAAGCTACCAAGCTGACTCCTTTACAATACAATTGTCAAAAGCTAAGTATCGAACCCGTATATTGTTGACCTGATGCGTGTCGAGGCCAACCTGACCCTAACTTGGCGTTGTCTGAGAGCTCATATGAGGCGTTAGTACATTATATCCACTGTTGGTGTATGAAGACTTGCTTAACCTTTGACTATTATTTATTTTTCGAATCTTCTTGAGGTACTGGATGTCGTATGTTTATCCATGTTGGGCCATATCAAGAATTGTGTGGGATAATATTATATCTTGTCTTATTCCACAAAGTGGAATTGAAAGAATTGTTTAAATAAAATTGTGTCCCACTTAAGTAGCTGAAGCAGGCAGGTGAAGATGATAGCTGCCTGCTTGTTAGTAGGTGGAATGCATGGTTGTCTCCTTATTCATGTTTTTATATAGGGTCCCACTTATATTGCTGAAGTAGATATGTGGAAATCATGGCTGTTTATAAGCTGTTGGAGTTCAGAATTGCCTGCTTCATTTCCTGTTTGCTTGTGGTCTGCCATGTTGATGAGCTTGAAGCGTAGAGACACGTATGCAATGTAACGCCGATCTTTTGTAGTTTTCCCTAGAAATCTTTGATACAGTGGAAATTGATTTAAACTTAAGGGTGGAAGAGGCAGCTGCCCTGCTAGATTGAATGTACTTAGCTAGGAGGGGGGCAGACCAGGTCAAGGGCAAGGGCCTGAGCAACAATGGAGAGGGCTTGTTCCATTAGACCCCAAAAGATAAGATATGGAACCCCTTCCTTTTAAAAGGTTAATAGGCTTATTGTACATTCTGAAATTGTGTAAAAATTAATAGACTCTTCTCATCCACCTTTTGATGCTTGCCTAGGACTTACAAAAATGTTTTTGGGCATGGGCTCATCATTCGATGCAGAAACACTGCTAGAGGGATAAGAAAATGGGAGTAGGGATTGCTAGCTTTCAAGAACTAGGGTGAATGAGTGCCACCCCAAAAAACTTGGGTGAAGGACATTTTCTTTTCTGACATCTCCTCTCTAAAAAAGCTAAGGGAGAGACTTCCTTTATATAGTATAGATAATAAATATCTATGGGTGATAAGTGTTAAAATATGCCTTTCATCTTTGATTACGTTGGTGAAGGATGTGAATTTTCAAAATTTTTGGTTCGGTTATCTTCTGGCATGTAGTCATTTGGTCGTTAGCAGTAAATTACTAACATAATTCATAGTATTACCAGTTCACCGTGCAAATATGCTGTGACTTCTTTCACTAAGATCATTCCTATTTCTTGCTCTACTCTAAATTTTCCATATACCGTAACAAAAGTTGTATGAGTCCAAGATCACTTTTTCTACAATGTCGCTTTTAATGTCATCTAATATTTTAGTTAAATCCAATTAGGATGATACTTTCTCAATGGGTTAATATGGGAAAGATTATCCAAGATATGTCTTCTGAAGTGGGTATCTCTGACTAATGGCTATCCCGTGCTCATTGTTATAACACAATGCTGGTTGTTTCCCCCCCTTTTTGTGTCTATTATTGCGTCATGACACGTCATAATTGCTTGCAGGTATATTTGGCATGAATCTGAAGTCTTATCTCGAAGAGCATGTGGTATGTTGTTATAACTATTCAATAGTGTTTCCTCCTCTTCACTAGCTATTGATAAACTTGTGTCTCCATTGCATTTGGTGCAGTTTGCATTTTGGCTGACAACAAGTGGAATCATTTTTGGGGCTGTTGTGGCTTTCTTTCTCATGTATTCATATCTCAAGGCAAGGAAAATCCTGTGAGGTAGAGTTATTAAATGCAGATAGGTAAGGATTTATTTTGAGTATCCTGTATATATTTCATAAAACTAATTTAAGATTCATTAAGAGACTAGGAAGATTTATTAACTTCTTAAAAAGATGATAGACAATAATTTCCAGATATTGGAATTCTCTAGATTAGAATTTCAGTTGTGTAGTATGATTCTTTTCAAGTCAGATGCTTTTGAATCGTTCTCATTTCTTTTGGGAGAGACTTAATGTGTCTGATTCTATTTACAGGTTAACGTGTAACTTGAATAATCAAATTGCTAGCCTGAGTTGGTTCTTTAGCATCCAAGAGGCATGGAAGAATGGTATGAAGCGGTGTCTCTGGGGGATTATGCGTACATGGTTTAAAATGGGGTTCCTATAGTATGATGATATCTGTTACTTAGAGCCAAAATGAGCTGGGTATAGCATGAATGGTCTTGGGATTTTGCTGCTAGTGACGTCAGCTTGAGCAATAAGCAGATGTGTCACAGAATGTCCCGTCCCACCTCCTTTTTCATTAGATTGCCACAGAAATTGATTTATCCCTGTTTCTGGGAGTGTAGCAGGCTATGGATGTTGGCATCATTGATTTAGATTATTTTGTAACATATGTATCATATATCGCAATTGATCTGAAAATGCATTTACAATGGTGGATGGTTGGTGTAATATTGCTATTGGATTCTTTTATTTTCGATCTCTCTAATCATGTTTTCATGGGTCTGTTCTATTTTACTGATTGCCTAATATGCCTTACTTGTCTGCTTCCATTTGAACACAAGTTGAACATTCCAAATAGTCATTCAATAACAGCATACTTGAGGTTTCTAGTACTCAATCTGCAATCAGCTCGTTAAGGTTCCAATTTACTTCTGAAAACCATTTTTATGGAAAGATACCAAGGGAAGCAATGAGATATCGTCCGAGTAACTATTACAATGGAGATTGCAAAATAAACGTAATTTCACGCTGTGGTTATTTCAATTTATACACGTAACACCTTTGTTGTTTCACTCTTCATACGCCTGGGAAGAAATTTTAGGATACATCATGTGGTTGATCAACAGGAAAATTGATGATGGGCCCTAAACTACAATGACGCAATTGAGCAAAACTGAAAAAAATTATTTAACACAAACTCTGAACTCCAACTGAAAAAATATCCTGTAAGATTGTATTTATGGTATGTATGACAGGTGTGATTATAATTTACAAGTGTAATGATGCCTATAAATGAATACTAAAGTGAATGCTTCTAAATCACAAAATGAATAAATAATTTGGGCGTGATCACATCCAAAACTCAGACGCAAAGCTATATGTGATGCCTTAATATCCTGCTTCTATCAATAACATTGAAGCAACAAACTACCAATGATTGATATGTGAAGAATGAGAGTCAGTACGCTCAACAAAGCCGATTTGTATGTCGTGATTCTTGATGAGCTGTTGTCATCTATTTGCCCTGCATTCACGAATTCATTTGTCCCCGTACCGGTTGTTGTTGAAACATTTACATTCTTTGAACCTTACATGACAAATTAAATATCCAAAGTGAGAGGTTCATCATATGTGGTGGAAAATTTAATAAGCCCTTTTAAGATCTTAGTATGATAATATTTTGAGGAAATTTGGAAAAGCAGATACCAAACTTTGACTACAAATTTTAAAGGAAATTTAGACTTACAATCATAATCAACCCATCCAATCCGTTGGTTAGCTAGATCATAAACAATGACCTTGTCTTTCAGAACAATGTCTGCAGATTTACACAAAGGCTACATAGTTAGCAATGAACTTTCAGTAGTTATTCATAACTTCTATAGGTAGCACAAACTGTTATAAATAAAAAAATTGCAGCAAAGATAATAAGCAACAAGATTGGAATCAACCAGTTTCAAACCGTAACACCAGTAACTGTAATTCGAATAAAACAAGGCATTACCTCCTAATATTGTCAAGGTTTGTCCTTGGCCACTTAAAAAGCCAATGCACCATGCCTCAGCACCTCCCTAGAGGAAAAAAAAGTTGCATGTTAATTGCCGCGTGATGCGTAAATAACATTATTACTATACTCTGCATAATGGAGTCACACAATTTATTTCTTTTAGCAGATTTTGTCTTAGCTGAAAAAGATGAAGCAGTGAAAATTTTGTACGTAGGTATACGTGGATGAGGAAATTGTGATGGGAACAATCAAAATATATTTAAATCTTATGTTATGTTGAAGCAACAACAATTTAACTCTTAACCAATAATAAATTTTTATTTAAGTACAAATTTCAAGAAAAAAAAATCAAACGATACTTTAAATATAAATTTCTCACCGTGACTTTCTGTTGTAATAGGTAATCGTTGGGACTTAATATCAATGATGCTCCCTCAAAATTGAAAGCAACTTGAGGAAACACTGTATCAATGCTGCATGGCCATGATTTATTGTATCAATTTCAAGATACAAACTCCCAATGGACTTTGAATGATTTCATAATAATAGATCTAAAATTGAACCTGGAGGTAATGATGTAGCATTGTGTCCCTTGAGCATTAACGGGTTGCACGGATTGAGAAACAATACTGGTTATCTACATTAAAGAAATTGTAAAAATAATATTTTAGTTATATATTTCATTATCGGTTATTAAAGTAGCTTTACATGTTGTTATAATCTTACAGTATCCACAAAAGGATCGAAAGCTTCCTCTGGGAGATATGCTAAAGTTGTTCCAGAATCAATTATAGTTCCTCGGGTGGTTGAAGTTTCAAAAACTGATGAATCAACTGATATGTTTTGACCATTCACAGAGATACTCAACAAATTCAAATTGTAATGAGCCCTGCAACATATTAAAAAAGATTATTAGCTAAAAGTCAATACACATATGTCCAGTGGTGAATAGAAACTAATTAGTTTAGCTAAAATATGAGTAATTCACCAATTCTAGCAAACATGAGAAGTCTCACCAAGTTGGTTACTGCATCATGCTTATCATATGTTAATTAATGAATATAAAACCAGTCATATCTAATAGGTATAGTATTTTAGCTTAGCTAGCTGTGAATTTAAAATTTGTTATACTATTAGATCACAAGATTTTGAGTTCAAACACGATACACTTATTTTCTCTCTATTTAATTAAGTGGTATTTTTGACGATGCACTTATCTTCTCTTTATTTAATTAAGTGGTATCTTTTATGGGATTCAATCAAAATTTCAACTCATAAGTGGAGGAAATATTAATTAATAAATATAAAATCTCATAAGATCTTATAAGCTTAAACTTTTAGATCATAATATTTATCAAATTGAATGGGATCTAAAATGAAAGAACATACTGTGAGGAGACTAAGGGACTGTAAACCATGTTTGGTTCCACAACTTCACCAAGAATTAGCAGACCACCACCATTGTCATCTCCTTTCAAGCAATGCGAGAAGGCTTTTGGAGTCACTCCTTGTGAGGCAAGTTGTGAGATGATAGACATTTCTTGCTGCCCAAACCCAAAGATTCCATTTATCGCTCTATCTGGTTTCGTCAATTCTCCACTTACTTTTGTGCTACATCTGTTAATATTTAAAATTGAATCAGATAATTAGTGAAACACTCAAAATGTCACAAAATCAAAATTTAACACATTTATCATAGATTACCCAAATACAACTGAAGCAGATGAATTTCCTATCTGATTTGATGATGATATTGTGTCAAAATACAATGTGTCAGATACATAATAGCCTGCTGTTTGGCTACCATCTCCATACTGGAAAGTAAAGATACATTGATTAGTGTTAGTTGAACACATAGCATCAGTGGTTTGTGCTTCTAAGTTGCATCTTTCATCTGAACACGAGATTTTTGAAGCCGATTTTGAGCTTGAAGGATCAAATACATTCATCGATATCTGTTGACAATTAAAGTACTTCTTTAAGCTTATGCATCCTCAAACTTATTAAAAAAAAAGTTGAAATCATTTTATCAAGGCAGCTATTGCATATTACCTGAAGTCCACTTTTATCAGGGCAGCCACTGCAGGACGCACAATCAACCCACAAAACATCGCTGCCCGTATCAATTTGCACATAAAAGTCTTGTGCGGGACTACCTAATCGAACTCTTGTGTAGTAAAGCCTACACGAAAGCCATCATATTTCAAAGTCGGTCGCTTAAGAAATTCGAGTCCAAATTGTAGATCAAGACATAACTATATTTATCATATTGCTAATCCACAAATAAATTAATAACTGCATCCTATTATTTATTGTTTGCAGTATCAATTTGTAGACAAAAAGTATTTTGCAGGGCTACCGAATCTAACTTTAGAAGAGCCATCATATTTCAGTATTTTCACTTATAAGATTACAAATCCAAATTGCAGAGCAACGCATAACCATGCTGATCATATTAGCTGCCAGCCAAAAGTATTGAAAGAAACTTGATCGTTGTCTTGAACTTCGTTTATGTCATCAACTGATGTTTAGTTGTGAATTTACTACCTGCTTTATATTTTACATTGGTAACTAATGAGTGATGGTGGTTGGTAGTTGAAAGTGGCAATGGCCGGTAATGGTAGTTGATATCACAATTCAATGTAACAAATTATCATCTATGCACAAATTTTGCCACCAAAATAGAGCTAAAACCAATTGCAATTGATTACATGAGAAGAATTTATGTCAGAAAAACATGATTAAATTGGCCACATGCAAAATCTAGAATTTAATGGTGGATCACATTCATGATCATTAATGAACAAGGATTATTAAAAATAAGACATACTAGACATTACTATTTACGTACCCGACTAGAAAAGGATTGAAGGTTCCTTCGACAGGGAAATCGACAACATCCTTGAAAGAAGTCTGCAACATCCTACCATGCCTAACTCTATCTCTAGCTACGAGTTGACTCATATTAACATTCACATCTTTCACCGGAAAAGCTCTTTCCAAAGTCAAACTTGGCGGAAATCCACCGCAAACCACTACGGACAACGACGCCACTGCGGCAAATATGGATATAACAATTCCGGCGTAAGAAGCCGCTGCCATTCAACCTTTCCTGTTACCTGTTTCCTAATGAGTTTCACAAGCAAGAAAGATTTCTAAATCTAAATCTAAATCTATATATCTATAATATATACGTATAAATAAGATGATGAAGATAAGGTGGTATATTCAAAAATGGTTCGGTTTGTTTGGTCGTTTTGAATGAAAATTCCGAGCCTTTTATTCTTGGTTTTATATGTGTTGTCGTTGTTAAATTCCTGTTGTGAGTAGGAGGGGGTGGCATGCGTTTTGTTGCGCTTGAAGAGAGAAGAAGTAAGAGAAGTTTCCAAAAATTGGTTACGTTACCTTGTTCTTGTCTTCCTCTTCTTCCCTTTCTTTTTTCCCCCCGTTTTTATTTTATTTTTTATTTTTTTATCCTTTAATAAATTTAGATTTGAGCGAAGATCCGCACCAGTAATGCTTGTGTTTTAAAACAGCGAAGATTTATGGTCCAAAAAAAATAAAAAATAAAAAATAAAAAGACAGCGAAGATTAAAGTTTATGTTATGAAAAATAATAGTTATGAAAAAGAAAAATCACAATTCTTTCCTATAATATAGATATTTTTTAACCATTTCCTTTAAATGGTTTTTCTAGCGAGTTTTTTTATTTCTTTTAATAATATGGGAAAAATTATGTTATGTATCGTGCAAATGATATATATTTTCCATATAGCCGACAGAAAAGTTTTTTATTTAATAATATAGGAGAGATGGGTGCATTAAAATAAGATTGAATAAGGATGTATCTGGTCGATGGTTCCTATATGTTAACGTAATTAGTTGGTGGGCTTTCCTTTGTGCATTGGCGTTCTGCTTTTCCACGATTTGCGATGGCTCAGACGTATCACGCGTTTCTCTTTTACTTCTCCATTTCTTCTATTTCTTTTTCCTTTTTCTAAGGAGAATGACCCATGTTATATATATTGTATGTATTATATTAATAAAATTTCAATATATAGAGTACATATAGAATATAGGAGGTAATTTTTAAAAAACTATTCAATTTCACAATTGTGTATAAAAACATTTTTTATTATAAATTACATATATATATATATATATATATAACGTGTACTATTCAATTAATCTCTTCTCACATCAACGATGTGGCAACGCATTTTATACGCTGATTAAATTTCATGTTTTCTACTAATATATTAGTAACTTAGACAATACGTATTGGAAAAGGTGAAATATTCAACCGGCACATCGAATTTGTTGAAATAGTAAATTACGTCTTTTAACAGGTTGTCACGCCGTTGAACATTCCAAAGTTTGTCCTGGAATATATAGAGCTCGCCCCTTAGGCCAAATTTTGATGATATAGTTTGTGAGATTTTTTATAATACAATATCTTGTAGCATTGCTTGTACATCAAATACACTTTATAAAATTTGTAAAGTCAAAATCCACCATAAAAAATATAATTCGTTAGTATGGTATGCCTAGCATTTTTAAGCCGCTAAACGGTTTAAATAAATTGTTTAGAAGTATTGGGTAGCAATTAGGGATTGACCATGTTCAATGGAAAGTTATGTCATGACCTTCCTTGGTACTTGTGAATCACAACCCATATATTAATGCAGATTAAGTCAACCACGTCATTGGGATGGTCTCTATCCGTTCTAGATGGTGAATCTAAAGGTGTGTTGGGCTAGGTCGGGCCGATCTTAAACCGATTCAAAACTATTGATTTATGGATTCGGTCACGACTAAACTGTGATCAGCTTGTAGGGGGCAATTTTGGATCGGTTTAGCTGGTCTGGCGGTTCAAGGGTCGGTTCGACTTTTTGAATTATTTTAATACATTAATAATTTTTAAAAATATGATCTTCTTTTTTTCTTTTTTATTTTAAGTATAGCAATTTCTTAATAATTTTTAATTTTTTATTAATTTTTCACTTAATGTGACTCTAATTTTTTTATTTTATTTTCTTCAAATTTTATTTTATTTCTTATATTCAAATTCTTAACATTTAACAATTTTTACAAAAAGAACTTATATTAATTGGAAGTAAATTTTCTGCTTATTGACAGGATACTTTGGACATGAACTCCTCAGACCTGATCGGACCCAACATGCCTCGTGGCTTAGGGTTCACCTTTGTGGGCTTAAACCTTAAGCTTGAATGGACTAGGCCTAAAAAGTCATACAATGGTTAGAACGAACAAGATAAAAATGAAATAGCCACGTTTTATATAAGTAAGACATGTCGAACATAACAACCCCACTCTCTTACACTTGCAGGAGAAGATCTCTCCTGCTAACTGATCTCTAATTGTTGGTTCCACTTCTTCTATAGATACCAGGTCATTGCCTAATGGTAAGGCTCTCTACACTCTGCGTACTAAGTTTGCGTATTACCCTCAAGCATTTTATGTTTACAAGAGTCTACTGTTGGCTTAAGTATTGGAGTAGTCAGGTCAGACAACTCTCCAACGTCCCCTCATTGTATATTGTTTTGTAAACCCATTACACGTAAAATCTAAACGACTATCGACAAGAACCTTGAGATGACATTTGTCACCATCTGTAGGAAGATTAAATTCCTATAGCCGAAACCTTAAACACATTACACATACCCCGCAATCAATCCTTTCAACATCATGTCTCAATATAACGAGTAAGAAAATCAACAGTTGGTAAACAATTAACTTGGGGCCGATTAGCCCCTCCAAGAGCTGTATGGAGGAGTGCTTAGAGTGTATGGAACGTTTGGCAGAAGAGTATGTTGTACAGAATAGGTTGCTTCGAGCTTACTTAGACGAGGTAGAGTGGTACAACGTGTAAACTCACCACCCTGAAGCTTTAAATGCTCGCACTAGGTGGAATAATATCCAGCAGCAACAGTAGAATAGAAGGGATCAGCAACTTGATCCACCATTGAATTAGCAGCTAGCAAGGTCTATGATTATCTGCAATCAAGCTTTGGCTGGCAAAGATCAAGAAGTCGACTCGCAGAGAGTGCAAGTTCATTCGGTTGCATGACAAGCTCACCTGGTAGATGATGTCAACCTGAATGAGCTTCGCGCTATGGTAAGGCGACTCTCTGAGCAATAGTGGAGCAAGCCTGCTAATGACATTGAGTTGGTCACCAGCAATAAGACCCCCTTCACCAAGGGTGTTGTCACGCCCGGAAGCGGCAAAGTCGTAACATTTCCGCCATGCAAACTATTTTAAAATAGAAGCTGACTTTACAACTGCTATCTTAAATCTGATCTATACAAGGTATCCATAACTAACCCGCTTTGAAATAAACAATTCATAACTTAAATAAGTAATTTATTTATGATCTTAAGAAAAATACATACTTGCATTAAAATAATCTGAGTATTTTACAAGATTTAGCAACCTAACATAATCTACTTATGTAATTTGTAAAGTAATACTAAAAAATTTAAAGATAAATCTAAACTTGAGAGTGTATTTGGTCTTCAGTTTATATTCTCACTCCCCAGGATGCAACAGTTGTTAGCGTTAAGGTAATTGAAATCCGCTTCCTAGTTAGCACTTGCAATAAAGTTTATAGGGATGTGAGCAACTATAGCTTAGTAAGTTGGGACGGAGACTCCAAACCATACAGCAAACACAAATAAGGTTATCAACCAAATTATTAGATGCAATGCATATTCAAGCAAATGCCATTGTACAATGTTATTCGATTTGTTGTGAGATTAGAGAAATTATACCCACTTTAATCTAGGTTGAGGAGTTTCTGTTAATCCAACAGCTCATGATTAAATTTAAGCTTGTGCAATGGAGACACCGTTCCTCCCGCGACTGTCCTTGAACCATTGACTTCACTCTTGTCATGATCTCCTCACTTATCACTTAGTTCGATTAAGGATGAAGAAGGGACCAATTATGCTATCCAACGCTATCCCTTTCGAAGAGACCAATATTTGGCTAGAGAATCCTAGGTTTCTCTTAATAGGCTGTTATTGCTATGCAGGTTCGATTTATGTTTACATGTCATATATTTGATTAGGTCCAATTTAGGATGATCAATCATTTCATACAATATAAGCCAAGCAACAAATTAGTAATCATATCAATAGCTTAGAACAAGCACATGCACATAACTAACTATCGAACAAGAACAATCCAGTACAATTTTAAGCCTTCAAGTACTACAAATTAGTACTTCGAAATATAGTAATATATTAATCTCAACTTACCTAGTATTCTTGGTCACTCACTCAACTACCGCAGGTCGACTTGTCTTCATATGTCCTATAATATATAATATAAATGTGTTTTTAGTATTTATATTTTGATGATATGTATATGTATATATATTCTAGGTTATGATTTAACCTAATTCTTCCCATATGCATAATAGTTATTATTAATTCATCTTAGGTTAGTTTAGGGATTGGTTTCTAAATCTAGTTCTTATTTAGGTTCTAAAGTGGTTCTAATTAAGGATATTATACGTAAAGCCTAAAAATACGATTCGAACACAAATGTCAAATTCATTACATTAAACTCGAGTATCCTAATTATTACTTTTAGTTCTAAATCAGTATTCTATTTTACTCGATATACTTAAATCCTTATTAGTGTACCGAACTTACTCTTGATGTGAGAAAATTTTATATTTTTTATATAATTACCTAAATTTAAGTCTCTTACTAGATTTTATATATATTCCTATTATTAGCATAATATCAATTTTTATTCTAACATTTTCTATTTATTATATTTCTAATTTTTGCATATTATGTATTATTACCTATTATGCACATAATACACGTATAATATTTCTATCACTCCCAAATATCATCTCCCGATATCAATTAACATCTTAAAATATATAAATTCATCTAAAATCAGATTTTACACTTAATTACCCTAATTTACTAAATTAATTTAAAATATACCATTTTTACCTATTATATATTTACTACATAATGCTCTAATAATTACATTTAACACTCTAAATGCTACAATTACCATACTCTATCAAATTTCAACATCCTAAAACATATAATTATATACTAAATCAGTAATTAACCATTTAATTGCTTAATTAACAAAAAATAACCCATTTTATAATACAATATCTTGCAGCATTGCTTGTACATCAAATATACTTTATAAAATTTGTAAAGTCAAAATCCACCATAAAAAATATACTTCGTTAGTATGGTATGCCTAGCATTTTTAAGCCGCTAAACGGTTTAAATAAATTGTTTAGAAGTATTGGGTAGCAATTAGAGATTGACCATGTTCAATGGAAAGTTATGTCATGAACTTCCTTGGTACTTGTGAATCACAACCCATATATTAATGCAGATTAAGTCAACCATGTCATTGGGGTAGTCTCTATCCGTTCTAGATGGTGAATCTAAAGGTGTGCTGGGCTAGGTCGGGCCGATCTTAAACCGATTCGAAACCATCGGTTTATGGGTTCGGTCACGACTAAATTGTGATCAGCTTGTGGGGGGCAGTTTTGGATCGATTTAACCGGTCTGGCGATTCAAGGGTTGGTTCGACTTTTTGAATTATTTTTTTATTAATTTTTTTAATACATTAATAATTTTTAAAATTATGATCTTCTTTTTTTCTTTATTTTTTAAGTATAGTAATTTATTAATAATTTTTAATTTTTTATTAATTTTTCACTTAATGTGACTCTAATTTTTTTATTTTATTTTCTTCAAATTTTATTTTATTTCTCATATTCAAATTTTTAACATTTAACAATTTTTACAAAAAGAACTTATATTAACTGAAATTAAAATTTCCGCTTATTGATAAGATACTTTGGACATGGACTCCTCAAACCTGATCGGACCTAACATGCCTCGTAGCTTAAGGTTCACCTTTGTGGGCTTGAACCTTAAGCCTGAATGGACTAGGCCTAGAAAGTCTTGCAACGGCTAGAACGAACAAGATAAAAATAAAATAGCCACGTTTTAAATAAGTAAGACATGTCGGACATAATAACCCCACTCTCTTACATTTGTAGGAGAAGATCTCTCCTACTAATTGATCTCCAATCGTCGGTTCCACTTCGTCTATAGATACTAGGTCATTACCTAATAGTAAGGCTCTCTATACTCTACGTACAAAGTTTGCGTATTACCCTCAAGTATTTTATGTTTACAAGAGCTCACTGCTAACTTAAGTATTGGAGTGGTCAAGTCAAACAACTCTCCAGCGTCCCCTTACTGTATATTGTTTTGTAAACCCATTACGCGTAAAATTTAAATGACTATTGATGAGAACCTTGAGATGACATTTGTCACCATTTGTGGGAAGACTAAATTCCTATACCTAAAACCTTAAACACATTATACATACCCCGCAATCAATCCTTTCAACATTATGTCTCAATATGACGAGTAAGAAAATCAACAGTTGGTAAATAATCAACTTAGGGCCGATTAGCCCCTCCAAGAGCTGTGTGGAGGAGTGCTTAGAGCGCATAGAACGTTTGGCAAAAGAGTATGCTGTACAGAATAGGTTGCTTTGAGCTTGCTTGGATGAGGTGGAGTGGCACAACGCGTAAACTCATCATCCCGAAGCTTGAGATGCTCGCACTAAGTGGAATAATATCCCATAGCAACAGTAGAATGGAAGGGATCAGCAACTTGATTCGCCATTGAATCAACAGCTAGCAAGGTCTATGACTACTTGCAATCAAGCTTTGGCTAGCAAAGATCAAGAAGCTGACTCGCAGGAAGTGTAAGCTCATTCGGCTGCATGACGAGCTCACTCGGTAGATGATGTCAACCTGAATGAGCTTCGCGCTATGGTAATGTGGCTCTCTGAGCAACAATAGAGCATGTCTGCTAATGACACCAAGCTGGTCACCAGCAATAAGACCCCCTTCACTAAGGGTGTTGTTACGCCCTGAAGTAACAAAGTCGTAACATTTTTGCCATGCAAACTATTCTAAGATAGAAGCTGACCTTACATTCGTTATCTTAGATCTGATCTATACAAGGCGTTTACGACCAACCCACTTTGCAGTAAACAGTTCATAAATTAAATAAGTAATTTACTTATGATCTTAAGAAAAATACATACTTGCATTAAAATAATCTTAGTATTTTACAAGATTTAGCAACCTAACATAATCTACTTAAGTAATTTGTAAAGTAATACTAAAAACTTTCAAGATAAATCTAAACTTAAGAGTGTATTTGGTCTTCAGTTTATATTCTCACTCCCTAGGATCCAACAATTGTTAGCTTTAAGTTAAATGAAATCCGCTTCCTAGTTAATACTTGCAATAAAGTCTATAGGGATGCGAGCAACTATAACTCAGTAAGTTGGGATGGAGACTCGAAACTATACAGTAAACACAAATAAGGTTATCAACCAAATTATTAGGTACAATATATGTTCAAGCAAATACCATCGTACGATGTTGTCTGACCCGTTGTGAGATTAGAGAAATTGCACCTGCTCTCATTTAGGTTGAGGAGTTTCCGTTAATGCAACAGCTCACGACTAAACTCAAGCTTGTGCAATGGAGACACCATTCCTCTCGCAATTATTTTCAAACTATTGACTTCACTTTTGCTGTAACCTCCTCACTTGTCACTTAGTTCGACTAAGGTGAAGAAGAGACTAATTATACTATCTAACGCTATCCCTTTTGAAGAGGTCGGTATTTAGCTGGAGAATCCTAGGTTTCCTCTAATAGGTTGCTATGCAGGTCTGATTTATGTTTACATGTTATATATTTGATTAGGTCCAATTTAGGATGATCAATCATTTCATACAAATCATACAATACCAGCCAAACAACAAATTAGTAATCATATCAACAGCTCAGAACAAACACATGCACTTAACAAATTATCGAACAAGAACAATCCAGTACAATTTCAAGCCTTCAAGTACTACAAATTAGTACTTCAAAATACAGTGATGTATTAATCCCAACTTACCTAGTATCCTTAGTCACTCACTCAACTAACCGCAGGTTGACTTGTCTTTATATGTCCTATAATATATAATATAAATGCGTTTTTAGTATTTATATTTTGATGATATGTATATTTATATATACTCTAGGTTATGATTTAACCTAATTCTTCCGATATACATGATAGTTATTATTAATTCATCCTAGGTTAGTTTAGGATTTGGTTTCCAAATCTAGTTCTAATTTAGGTTCTAAAGCGGTTCTAATTAAGGATATTATACGTAAAGCCTAAAAATATGATTCAAACACAAATGTAAAATTCATCACATTAGGCTCGAGTATTATAATTATTACTTTTAATTCTAAATCAGTATTCTATTTTATCCGGTACACTTAAATCCTTATTAGTGTACCGAACTTATTCTTGATGTGAGAAAATTTTATATTTTTTATATAATTACCTAAATTTAAGTCTCTTACCAGATTTTATATATATTCCTATTATTAGTATAATATCAATTTTTATTCTAACATTTTCTATTTATTATATTTCTGATTTTTGCATATTATGTATTATTACCTATTATGCACATAATACACGTATAATAATTCTATCACTCCAAATATCATCTTCCAATATCAATTAAAATCTTAAAATATATAAATTCATCTAAAATCAGATTTTACACCTAATTACTCTAATTTACAAAATTAACTTAAAATATACCATTTTTACCTATTATATATTTACTACATAATGCTCTAATAATTATATCTAACACTCCAAAAGCTACAATTAGCATACTCCATCAAATTCTAACATCCTAAAACATATAATTATATACTAAATCAGTAACTAACTATTTAATTACTGAATTAACAAAAAATAACCCATTTTATGCATCATTTTAAGGCCTAAAAATTTTGAAAATTCATTTTTGAAAAAGAACTTCATAGCACTGTTCTAAATGTTCCAACTAGCCTATAAAAAAATTTTGGACTAAAAACTATACTCCTAAAATCATTTATTTCTAAATTGAAACATGCTCGGTTTTGCTTGATTTCTTAAGGATCATATATCACGGGACATATTTTTATCAAAATAATATTTTTCCTAAAAACTAAATACAAAAATATTCCAAAATACCAAATTTCAAAATTTTCTAATCATATTTAATATTTTTAACAAAATATGTAAAATCGGAGAAAAAATTGAACTCACCAAAACTTGTGGCTCCGGCCACCTTTGGCCACCAAGGCCTTGTCGGCCACCCTAGGCATTGCCACCACCGTGTGGTGGTGGTGACCGTCCACTCCTAGATGCTCTTTTGGTTGGAGATTTCCTCTAAGGCTCTAATTGTACAGATTTTTGCTAATTTTTTGAAAACCTTAATTTTCTCTTAAAGTTTTGACCCTCTCAATTTTCTATAATTACAAACATCCCAAATGAGCTTTTGTAAAATTTATGGTATTTATAAAGGTCTTGGGGATTTTTTGTGCATTAAATTGATATGACATTTACCTTATCTCTTCTTTTTCTCACTTTCTATTTGTTGCAATTTAATTAATTGCTTTTGTTTCTTCAATTCTAGATTGCCATGCCCCACTTCTAGACATTTCCTTATTTTTCTATAATTTTCCTGATTTTTCTTTAATTATTCTTTCATTTTCTTTAATTATTTAACATTATTCTAGCTTATTTTACATATTTTAAGTAATTATGCATATTTCTACCTATATGTAAACACATATATGGTATAAATAAATACTCCTAAATATTATTTAAGTTATTTTATGATTTTAAGTGTGTATATAATTTATCTTTAGCGATTCGTTAGTTATCGAAATACATTTTACATATTTTCGATAAATAATGGGTAATATAGTTAAAATTTGAAAATTTTATATTTTTTTATTTTATTACTTATTTTATTAAATTCGAACTTATGGAATTTCTTTTACAAATATTTTTAGCTTTGTGGTAGAATTTTGATTGAATTGGACAGTTTGCTCGATTGCCCTAAATTCTACTAACTGAACTTTAAGTAGCTAATTATGGGGCTTACAGGTGTCTAGGACGAAGTTCTGGCCCTTAATGGCAAACTTTCGTCCTTAGACCAGTACGATAGCACGGGCGATCCCAACGACCATCTTCTTCACTTCCGTACCCTCATGAACCTTTACGGTAATGGGGAAACTATATTGTACGCACTCTAAGGAAGGCACTCTAAGGAAGGCAGCTCAAACGTAGTTTAACCACCTCCCTAACAATTCCATCGGCTTCTTTGATGAGCTAGCATGGAGGTTCAGCCTCTATTTCAAGGTTAGCAAGCCCCTGTCTAAGGATACATTGTCCTTGTACCTAACAAAGCAAGGCAAAGGCGAGTCCTTGTGTAACTAGGTGGCCTAATTCAATAACACTGTAGATGAAATCCCTTAACTCGATGAAGGAGTTGCTGTCCATGTTGCTCAGCTCGGCATTCGACTCTCAGGAGATTTCTTCCGATCACTTGCAAAGAGTAAGCTGAAGACCCTAGCTAACTTTTGGAACAAAGCCTAAAAGTACATCGATTAGGAAGACAACATTTGCACCGGGCGCAATGCCGACCAAGAAAGGTCGGGTGGAAAACATGGAAAGGAAAAATTGTTTGTAAAGGATCGCCTTGGTGGTAGGATGTCGAGTAAACCAAAGGGGGAGAGCTTTGGGAAGAAGAAGTATAGGGCCGAGCATGACCCACTCCCCCCTCCCATTTACACCTAATATACGCCCTTAAATAGACTCATTGCTCAGGTCTATTTGGAAGTGAAGCATTGCAACTTACTTTGGAGGCTGTAGAAAATACGAGGGAACCTTAGTTGTCGGAACTCTGACAAATATTGTTAGTTCTATGATAACCACGATCATACCACCAAAGAGTGCTTCTGGTTGAAGAACGCAGTCAAATATGCCATTCAATACGGCTTCTTCAATGAATATGTGGCTCATTGGATGAAAGATGATCGTTTGGACGATGATGGAGATAGGGTACCTCGGAGGCAATGGACCAAAGATGCCCATGCAGAGCAAAACAACGATTATTGCAACAATCGTAGCCCTAATGATGCAATTAATGCAGTCATAGGGGAGGAAGGGGGGGTCGTACCCTAGGAGCTGGCTAAGCACTAGTACCTCAGTTAATGCCCCATCAGAGGTGCTGTGTGTAAGGGAGAAGAAATAGAAGCTAGACACTTCCATCTCTTTCTTCGACAAAGACCTCATGGGGATTGATACATCCTACCAAGAGACCTTGGTGATAGGGGCGAGGATCTCAAAATTTGAGGTCCTAAAGATTATGGTGGATATTGGTAGCTCTACTGACATACTTGTCCTCCAAACATACGAAAGGATGAGGAAGAAGCTGTTAGTAAGGATGAAGCTGTACTATCATAATTTGATTGGCTTCAACGGAAGCACAATTTGAGCCAAAGGCATCATCACGCTAGACATGGAACTTGGCGATGAAGACCATGTGGCACAACGACTACATAGAGTTCGTTGTGATCAATTGTCCTTCCCTTTACAATGCACTCTTGGGAAGATTAAGCCTAAACGCATTTAAGGTAATCACATCCTCCCTGCATTTGAAGGCCAAATTCTTGACCCCAACTGGGGTGGGAGTTTGTAGATGTGATCAAAAGCTCTCATGAGAGTTATATGCTAGGATGACCAAAGGGGATGGAGTTTTCGCTCCGCGGGAGAGATCGATTGAGAGGGGCGAGCTTAGAGAAAAAATAGAAGACGTCTAGATCGGGACCTCACTCGACCAGACCACGAAAATTAGGATTGAGACTCTAGATGAAGTGAAGGACGAAATCATTGCCTTCCTATGGATGAATTCGGATAGGTCTGCCTGGTCCCCATCAGATATGTCTGGAATTTCACCCGACTTGGCGACCTGTAACCTCAACATCGACATCACAGTGTGGCCTGTCAAATAGAAAAGAGTCATTTTTCCCTAGAATGGTAGGCTAAGATCGAGGAGGAAGTGCAGAAGCTACTTAAAGCTGTCTTCGTGAGGGAGGAAAAGTACCTGACATGGCTAGCAAATGTGGTACTAATTAAAAAGAAGAATGGAAGTGATGCATGTGTGTTGATTATACTGACCTCAACAAAGCCTGTCACGAACTGAGGATGGTTTAGTCGTGGTAGACACCATATATTGCATGAAGAACCCCTGATTGGTTACCCTTCCAATCATGAACTCTTCACATAATATACAAGGCTCTACAACCACTAGTTTATTAAGAACATACAAATCCATATGATACGAACACATTTATATGAAATTTAAACTACAAAGTTTACAGTATACAGTAATTTAGTACATCTAAGTCTACATTATTGATAAAACAAAAGTACATAGGTAAAAGTCTACATAATTCGTTCTCTTAATACACTGAATGGCTTGCTCTTGCCCAAGTCTCCAATCTAACCCGTAGCATTGCTCGGCCAGCCTCAACGAATAAGCTATCCTATAGCAAAAGTCTAAGGGCGTGTAAGTCTAAGCTTAGTGAGCAAAACCTTCAGCCACACTACAGGTAAGTTATAAATATATTATATTCACGCATATAAATGAATGATCAAATATAATGCCAAATAATACGTATAGTTAACTAGTCCATATACGTAACTCAGATTTAACGCCCTTCGAAGTCAAGGTTGGAGTATACATGGCACCAATAAGATTCAGGTATTATACTAGAACTTACTTGACTACGAAACTCCACGTTTCGTACTTAAATCAAACAAGTCTTTTATTTTCATAAAAACCAAGTTCTAGTATAATCATGAGTGGGCCCCCGTAGTCCACACTCACCCCTAAATGGAGGCCTCTAGACTTGACCCTTAGCCAGGCGGTTGGCGCCTCCTATGCCTAGTATTCCTGTGGGCTAGGGTAAGGTCATTTTGTACAAGTGCATTGTACTGAACCAATAAATTTATAATAACAATCCCTGAATGACCTCTCTTTACCTCCATGTGATGTGAGGACCGGAATTATGCCTATGCAATGCATGTTAATGTATGAACCAGTTTCTTCTTATGAGCCGAGTATAATTAAGTCCAATTATGATGTGATCGTCCAATTATGATGTGATCATCCAATAGTACACACAATCATTTTTTATATTACTATGTAGCAAACAAAGTATTATTCATACTTAAGGTAAATTCACAATTTAGCATATAATAACATACACAAGCATTTCTTGACCCCACACAACAATCAATTAACAATATCATTTAAGTCCACTATCTACAATTACATACAAGTATGAAATCATATGGTAAATACTCACTCAGCCATGACGATTTACTCTAGTCGTAGTAATCAATTGAGAGATCCTCGCTCATCTCGAGATCATCTGATCATTACGATATAATAATGATAGTAAGCAATTGAATTAATTAGTAATTTTAGATATCTATTTACCTAATTCTACTTAGATTATTATCAATTTTTATCTGATTAGATTTTATCATTAATCGTATGTAACTTTTTTGTTCTATTTCTGATATTTATGAATTTATAGTCGTTTTTCATCGTTTTCGAGCGTACGTTTACACGATGATGTCCGTTTTGGAAGTTAAAACCCATATTTTATGATATGGGCTAAATTTATTGAAATTTTAACTATTGAAGCTTAATTATTCTTATTACTTATATTTATATCTTATTTTAGGACTTAATGATTGGATTAGCTATTAGGTTCTTACACTTAGGGAATTTTACATTGGTATTACTAATTCATGTACTTAATTAAGTTTAATTTAATTTAGGAAATGTATTAGGGTTTAAAAGATTTTCGGATCCTAAGTACATGTACATACATATGTTATATTCTTATGTAATCTTGTAAGTTATTATTTTATAAGCTTATGTTTATGTCATCGCTTATGTCATCAATTGTTTGTGTTATCGCTTATGTCATCATTTAGTTACATCATTACTTACATCATTATTTGCTTACATAAGCCCTTACCTCATGCTTAAGTGTCTTATGTACACTTATACATTTGTTAAGTATATACTTATATCTTTACTATACTTGTATGTATACTAGTATAGTCATATATATACTTATATATACTATATTTATATTTGTACATATATTCGTATACACATATGGTGACATACGTATTTTTTATACGTATTTTCGTATGCTTAAAATTCCTCTTAAGAAAGCTTCTCAAATTTCATCTTTTTGTATTTTAAGGGTGTATTTGGCATGGTATATGTAAGTATAGTTTGTATATGCCTTATTTTGGGTTATGTACATAATGGATTCTTATATATAAAGGTCTTTATACATGTATTTATCTAGTATACTCTTATGTACACATACTTAGATACATGTACACATGCTCTTCTTCCATTTACTAAGGCTATCCTACACTTCTAAACATAAAAATTGAAACTTTAAGCCTTCAACAACATATATGTACATAACACATAAACTTTTTATACTAACTTACCTATTCATCTAACTATTAAATAATATGGAGCAATACATAATAACATACCTTTGTTTTCTCCTTGAAATATGGTTGCAAAGTTTGAAAATTAAGAAAGGTGAAAGGGAAAGGGAATAACAGTTTGGGAAGAAGAAGAAAAGGACTTGATTTTGTGTTGTTTTGTGTTTTGAAAATGAAAACAAGTGGGGTCCTAAGTGGAAAAGTTGTGGACGGCAAAGAGGAAGAGAAAAGGAAGAAAAATCTAAAAGAAAAGAAAAGAAAAGAAATCATTAGAAAGGAAAAGATATTTCTAGAGTGAAAAGGACATTTTGTTGACTTTTCCGTATGTTGACTTAGTCAACCTTTTGACCTTGGTCAATATGTGTCGACTTGGTCAATTTTCCAAAATCACATGCCATTTAGTGTACATAATGAAGTAATTAGGGAAAATTAGGAGAAAGATTAAGGAAATAAAAGAAAATAAGAAGTTTAGTGAATTGATTAGTAAAAATAGATAATGAGATCTTCCATTAGGTATTTATATCCTATATACATCATTTGGTAAGCTACTTAGTGTAATTATTGGGAAAAGTGTCATTTAGGGTATCAATGTTTACTACATGCAACCTAAGCATTAACTAAACTCTTAACTATGTAATACTAACCTAATTATATACTTAGAAGATGAATGTGATCTATGATATAATATCTTAGTTCCTAAAGGATTACTTTAGTATTATATGTATTTATGAATGTTTGAAAGTTATTTTTAATTTTTTACCAATGATTTGGTATAATACTAAGGTTATATTATCAATTAGGGTTTAAGGGTAAATTATGGTGATTTAGTGTTTTTTTATCCTTAAAGTTATAGTTTTAGGTTTTTTATCACTTTTGAATGAAATCTTTAGTATTTACATACATTTAGGGTAGAAAAATTTTATATGCGATTGATTAGTTATTTTAAGATTTTCATTTTCATTAGCCTTGTCAACTCCTAGATTATTTAACATACTTAAGTTTACTTCAGATGCTAGATCGAAAAATTTAGAAGTTTATAAAGCTTGCCTTAAAGATTGTTCCCTTCTCCTTAAGATCGACTAGCTTATTGATTCTACGTCAGGATATACCTTACTGAGCTTTATGGACGCCTTCTCAGGGTACAACTAGATCAAAATAGACTTGAAGGACAAAGTCCATATCTCCTTTGTCATTGACTACGGCACATACTACTACACTGTGATTTGGACTAAAAAACATCGAGGCCACATACCAGCAAATGATGACAAAATTGTTCAAGCCTCAGATCGGACGCAATGTGGAGGTGTACATCGATGACATGATCGTTAAGAGCCAGAAGTCGGTTGATCATATCAAGGATCTCTAAGAAGCCTTCGACCAAATATGCATGTACAACATGAAGTTAAACCCCTTGAAGTGCGTCTTTAGCGTTGGCTTTGGCAAGTTCTTTGGATTTTTGGTCACCTAGAGAGGTATTGAGGCTAACCTCGAGAAGATCACGAACATCAGGGGAATGAAGCCTCCAACTTCAGTCCGAGATGTACAAAAGCTTACTTGTATGGTAGCCTCCTTGAGCAGATTCATCTTGAAGAGCGTTGATAAATGTCTTGAGTTCTTCATAATCCTCAAAAATCTTAAGGGTTTTGAATGGACTCCAGAGTACGCCATCGCCTTTTAGCAGCTCCAGAACTTCCTTGCTCATCTACCGGTCCTCTCCAAGCTTGTCGTAAGGGAGAACCTATTCTTATACCTAGCTGTAAGCGATTGAGCACTCTCCTTTGTATTGGTTAGAGCAGAGGGAAGAGAACATAGGTTAGTATATTACGTCGGCCATATACTGCATGGGTCTAAGGTTAGGTACACTCAGGCAGAAAAATTCACTCTGACTGTCATCATCACAGCCCAATGGTTGATGCCCTACTTCTAGGTGCACTAGGTAATCGTACTCACAGATCAATCGTTGTGTATTATGCTATAGAAACTTGATGCGTCTGGATGGATGATGAAGTATGCAATGGAATTGAGCACGTACGGAATCTAGTACTAGCTACGAACGACTTATAAGGCATAGGTTTTGGTTGACTTCATGATAGAATATACTGGAGAGGAGGAAACACAGTTAGGCGATGACAAATCGGTATGGACTCTCTATCCATCTTTAGTAGCGAAGGTGTGGGCCTTATTTTAACCGGCTCGTATAGGGTTACCATCTGCTATGTCCTCAAGTTCGGGTTCGATTCTAACAACAATGAATCTAAATATGAGGTACTTATTGTCAGTCTCAAGCTAGCCAAGGAGATTGGCGTTGAGTAGTTGCGGATATTCTTAGACTCTATGCTCGTTGTTTAGCAGGTTCGAAGTGAATATGAGGCCAGGGACAGCACTATAGCCAGGTACCTAGAAAAGGTGACGGGCTTCTTACTGGAATTCCCTTCTTAGGACATCAAGAAAATCCCCTAAATGGAAAATTCTACGATTGACTGGTTGTCCAAGCTTGCTTTAATCGGTATGTAGAAGCTTGAGATGAAGGACAGCAAGATCTTTATTGAATACTTACTAGAAAAAAGCATAGCCTCAGGCTTAGCTGAGGTTTTTGAACTAACTGCAGCGGCACTAAAGCCGAGTTGGATGGATCTTATTCGGAGTTATTTGAAGTAGGGTACATTGTTGGAAGAACGGAAGGAGGTGAAGAAGCTCTGGTATTATGCTACCAATTATAAATTGGTCAATGGTGTCCTGTATCGCCAAGGAGTTAGCCTCCCCTTACTTCGATGCCTTCGAAAAGGGGAAGGGTTGTGCGTCATAGAAGACTTGTATGTCGGAGTGTGCAGTAATCACATTCAATCTCAAGCGCTCTACCTACGGGCGCTATGGCTTGGGTATTACTAGCCCATCATGAGGCAAGACTCAAATGCTGTAGCCTAGAAGTGCCCGTAATGCTAGAAGCACACCCTAGTCAGTCATATGCTTAGCACCGCCCTCTAACCCTTGACTAGCATATGGCCTTTCATGCAATGGGGGATCGATATCCTTAGTGCCATCCTGAAAGCTTCAAGAAGACAACAGTTCATAATTATCGCTGTCGATTACTTCATAAAGTAGGTGGAGGCTGAGGTAGTAGCCAGAATCATGGAGAGAAGTATTGAGTCTTTCATCAGAAGCAACATTCTCTCCCGATTTAGAGTCCCCTATGCCTTCATCATGGACAACGATCGATAGTTTGATAACCTCAAGTTCAGAGAGTTCTACGCCAAGCACCACATTACCCTGCACTTCACTTCGGTTGCCTACCTCCAATCAAATGGATAGGTGGAGGGGACCAATTGGGTCATTTTAGACAACCTGAAGAAGTATGTGGACTGATCTTAAGGCTCTTGGGTTGACGAGCTGCCCAATATCTTGTGGGGGTACATGATTACGCATTGCACTTCCATGGGTGAGACCCCCTTTTTGCCTAGTTTTTGGGTCGGAAGCAGTCTTCCCTAATAAGCTCTTTAATATCCAGACTTGAAGTTTCAATGTCGCCTTTAATGACTCATTGCTGTAGGTAAGCGTTGACACAATCGAGGAAATCGATGACCTTGCGGCTACTCAAGTAACTGCATAGCAACATCGAGCCACCCGATATTACGATTAGAAGGTTAGATACAAAGAGTTCAAGGTTGGCGACATGGTGTGCCGAAAACTAGAGGTCACAGGTTAATGCAAAGGACAGGGTAAGCTGGCCCCCAATTGGGAAGACCCGGTTAGAGTTAGGGAGTGTTTGGGCAATGGAGCATACAGACTAGAAAGATTGGATGGCAAGCTCATCTCGCGCACATGGAATGCTGACAATCTCCGGCTTTATTTTGATTAGAATTCCATTATGTACAAGTTTTTCTTTCTACTATGATGAAATAAAAATTTCACAATTGATTGTCTATTTCTCTCTCTCACTCCTTCTCTTTCTACCACCATTCGAAGCTTTGAAAAGGCATATGGATAATCAATTGAGTAGGTCAAAACGCCACTGACCTAGCCCCTTAGGGTAACCTCGGCAAGGGGAAATACCCCTTGTACAAGGGAACTCCCCCACACTTAGTAGGCTGAGAACACCACTGACCTGACCCCTACTTTAGGGTAACCTCGGCAAGGGGAAACACCTTGCATAGAGGAACCCCTCCACACTGGGCAGATTGGAACACCACTAACTTGACCCCTACTTTAGGGTAACCTTCACAAGGGGAAACACCCCTTGTATAGAGAAACTCCCCCACGATGGGTAGGTCAGAATGCTACTGACCTGATCCCTACTAGGGTGACCCCGACAAGGGGAAACACTCCTTACATAAAGGAACTCTCCCAACTGTTAACCTCGATAAGGGTTAACTCCCCTTGCGTAGAGGAATTCCTAAGCAGATATATTCAAAGACAAAAGAGAATAAGAGAGGACATTTTTTTTTAAAAAAAAAAACATTCTATTCATTCATGGATTGTTTAACTATATAGTAAAGGCCGGCATCTAGACTTGACTAACATTGATTTCAAAAAAAAAAAAAAAAGAGAAAAATATGCAATTTCCTAGGATTAGCTAACTTCGATAGTTCAAAAAAGTTCAAGGCATCTATTTTCTCGGACTGCTAATCTATTAGTGCTTGAGATTGCAGGCCTTGACTTGAAGTGGGGCATGAGCAATGTGAACCAAGAACAATAGGAAGATCGCCTTTAGATGGTTGGTCTTCAGGAACTACTTTAGGGGTGGCCTCCTACTGGGCCATTGGGGTAGAAGTGGATGTAGAAGCACCCTGCCCTACCCTAGTGGTAGAAGGAGTGCCTACATCATTATCAACTACTTGGGTAGACACCCTTTCTCGTGCTAAGGCTTCCCTCTTCTCTTTAAACGTCGAGGAATCTAGGAAGTCAAGGAAGCTTAAGTCCAGGTCCGGATAATGGGAGAGAACCTCCTTTCGAGTGTAGCGAGTAGAGTCAATGGATAGGTCTTCTAATTCTTCTAGCCACTCTTTAGTGTTTTGGTAGTCAGCGATCGCCTTCTTAGCGACAGCGTCACTGAAGACCTCCCTACTCTCCATCTTGAAGATGATCTCTTCCATCTCTAAAACTTTGTCCCGCAGTAACCCAACCTACTACTCTAAACCGACCTTCAAATCGGCTAGCTCCAGTGAAGTGGCCTTGACACCTTCGTACTTGGATGCCTTCATCACTGGCTCGGTTTACAGCTTGGTTACGAACGCCTTTAGCTTGTCATTTTATCTTTTGAGTCGGGCTTTGGCTTCGCGCTTTTGGTCAAGCCTTTGAGAGAGACGAGCCTTTATCTTTTGCTCATTCTCCAGCTGAGCCTTTAGGTCGTCGGCCTTTTAGGTCACCTTCTTAACCTTATCCCTCTCCCACTCCGCATCCTTGAGCCTTGCCTTAAGCCATGCCACTTACATAATAGAGTGGTACAGGTGCCTATTAACCTTGGAAAACTCTTTCAAGTACGTCTTACAAGAAGTCTCTGCCTCCAATAGGTACTTCTCATGCCGGTGCAATGCCTCTCGAAAGCCCTTTACCTCTTTTAAGGCGACATCAGACTAGTTCAATTGAAGTAGCACCTAGCCATGGTACTGCAAATCAAAAATGAAGCTCACCATTAATATAATTGACAAATAAAAAGCATGACAACCCAAGAGCAATGAAAAATTACTTACCACATCAACGTGCTCAAGTAGCCCATTATCTGTATGGGGTCATCTCTACCCTCCTAGGAGAGCCCTTTGAGGATAGCCCAGTCATCGGGGGTGTAAGACCCCATCGAAGTCTAGTAGCTGAGAGTCCGGTGTCACAGTGTTAGATCGTTGGCACAGGCCTCCCACTTTGGCCTGAAGAGCTTCCCCCAAACCCTCTTCATCTCTGATTTGGGGGCTCCTCTCAGTAGCTCATTGTCTCGGGAAGTGTATGACACTTCCTGGAATGAGTTTAGCCCTATCCCCATCAGCCTAAAGCTGTTAAGGACTTCAAAGAATGCGTCCCCCATGTTATTGATGTTCTAATAGGGATGAATCTTCAGTAACTCATTCCACTTCCCCTTGTTTAAAGGTGCCCTCGCTAGGGGCCTTTGCTTCTTCTCTCTAAGACTACGCTCCTTGGCTGTCTCGGGAGCCTTGCGCTTTTGGCCAGTAGCTTGAGGAAGGGCAGCTACTTGCTCAATCTCTTCCCTTTTGCCCCCAAAGGAGAAAGCACTTGCACATCGGGGCCCTCCTCTTTGGTACCTTCATTGCCCAAGACAATGGGCTCGATAGAGGGGGCAAAGGCAGGAGCAAGCAGAGCCACACCTAAGGGCTCATCCCAGATGCCGAGGGGAATCCCTTAAGGAACATACCTCGACTATGCCTTGCTGGTTTGACCGGGCCTTGGCTTTGGCCTTATTGCCATTGCTTTTAGTGGGTTTGCCTTGATTTATGCTTAGCACTTGCTCATTAGATTGTTTATAGATGGATGAGGCATCTTCGGGACTAAATTTTTACTGCAAGAAACCCAATCAAAATTTAGAAAAGGAAAATAAGAATGAACTAAAAGAAACTACTATTACAATTTGCAAAACACCACCGTGACTAGCACAACCAATGAGGTCTTCCCATCCTACAAGCATTGGATGAAGCACCTCGACATTATCATAACAGACGTAGGTGCATAAGAATGAACTTGTACCTTCAGCCCACTTCTCCACTATAGCTTTTTTCATGCTGGGGAAGAACTCGGAGATTAAGCATCGGAAATACCTCTCTATGGTCTGCGCAACATTAATCTCATGGCTATCTCTTAGTGCCATAAAGGCTAAGATCTCCTGCACGGCCTCGGTATCACTGGGATCAAGCCCCTTCTCACTTTCGGTATGGACCATCTAAGTCCATCGGGTCCAGAAATCTGCCTCTTCGAGCAGTTCAACCACTACATACTCGTCCTGCTAGCCTTTGATTGAGTCCATAAGGCCACAAATAGCTTCTTCCCCAGGTGCAGCTAAAAGTAAGGCCACCCTTCAACGCTCTTCTACATATAAAAGTGATAGAAGAGCTCGGGAGTAGCCTTTATCACTAGGTGTTTGTAGAACACTTGAGAAGCCTTCAATACCCTTTGATGGGAATCAAGCTACAAGGCCCTTCTAACCAACCCTTGCCGATGCTGAGTACCTCCTTGCCCAATCACTTCTAATGCCATGCTGTATGACTACCTATTATTGTGTGGTATGCCAAGTTGATGATTACTCTCTATTGCTAATTCGACCAATTACTCGGCATCTTCCTTATTGAGAAGTCGAGAGAGAAAGACTGGACTAACTAGGCCATCCCTACTCGGACAAACCCATTTGTCTATACTTTTTGTTTGCATCTCCTAATGACCTCACCAATGTTGCCTCGCCACGTGTACAGTATCACATGTAGAATCTATAGCACTAATGATTATTTTCCTTGTATATTCATTTTTGCCCTTTGTAACATGTACATTGCCCCTTTAGGAAATGTCCTTTTTGTCTTTTTCCCTTTGGGCAAGTTGCCCTAGTTTACGGGTATAAATACCTTTGTACTTGGAGTTATAAGATCATCAGATTTCCTTCAATACACTTGAGTACTTTCTTCCTTGTGTAAACACTGCTTGTTTACTCTCGACATTACTCTTATCCTTTCTCTTAAGTAAGGTTAGGTAGTGAGTAACCTCATTAGACCAATTCGTAGGTTTTTGCTTACTGTTTCATTCATCATTTTACCCCTTTTCGCACCTTTCCCTATTAACCCTTTTCGAGCTTTTTGCAAACTTAGACCCATCCAACAATCTTGGACCCATCTAGTAATTAGCCTTGTCTGTTTTTGGTCACGGTTCACATCATCTTGGTATCAGAGTGGAGGTTTTGTGTGAGCCATAGTTAGTTCTTCCTAAATTCTGTTATACTTTGTTTTATGTGTGCAAAACAGAGCAAGTTACTGTATTCATTTAACTGTTGTGTTGTTAGCTGTTCACTCTTTGAAGTGTTTGTTTGAATTTGAATTTGTGAGGAAAAATGACAAATCCAAGTATGAATGTTAATGCGGATGATGACAGTAGAGTTATCGACCATTGATGACAATCTCAGGGAACTCGCAAAAGTATTGATGAGAGACTTGATAAGGTAACTAACCTCTTGGTAGATCTGACTTGAGTTATGCATGCCCTGTCCTGCTGACTCATTGAGGTTGCACAAAACACTTCACAAGTTGCTTAACCTGTTAGAGATTAGAACCTAACTCGACCAGTTCGAGGTAGAGGAGTTGGGGAACGAGTAAGGCAAAGGATAGATTTAAGAGAGCTAGATGGGGAGGAAGAAGAGTATTTTGAAGAGGAACGTATATGTGTCGCCAGAGCATCCGACCATGTGAAGCTTTGGATTCTGAGTTTCAATGGATTTAGTAATGTTGATGAATATTTGGATTGGGAAGAGAAGGTGGAGCGTGTATTTGATTACTACCAATATAAGGATTATGAGAAAGTGAGGACTGCTGCTGTTGAATTCTCTAGATATACCGCCATGTCATGGAAGAATTTTTAGGCCATAAGAAGAAGAGAGGAGTACCGACAGATTAACAGTTGGCCCAAGATGAAGAGAATGCTTAGAAACATATTTCTGCTAGAAATGTATCTCTAAGATACTTTCACTTAGCTTTAGGAGCTGAGATAAGGAGGCCGAACTGTTGATGAATATGTTTAAGAATTCCAAATGCTTATGATAAGATGAGAAGTGAAGGAATCACCTGTTCGAATAGTCTCAAGGTTTTTCATTGGGTTGAGAGGAGACATTTAAGATATTGTGGAGCTCCAACCATTTGACATAATGGATGAAGCTGTTAGGATTGCCTAATGAGTAAAGAGGCAAAGAAGGAGCTGAGTAACGACCAGAATGTCGACTAACCAACCTAGATAGGCAAGTCACAGGACTTTGTCGAGTACCAAGCAGAGCAGAAGGGTTGATGTTCGAGTGGAGTAGAAAAGCTGACCAGAAGATGTAGTACTGACCCGAACGTATGAGAAGGGGCAAGGGTTTGGCAAGAAGACCAGCTAGATCAAGTGCTTCAAGTGTCAAGGGTTTAGACATATGGTTGCTTAGTACTTGAACCGAAGGATGATGGTCATCAAAGGAGACATCCCGAAGTTAGACATAAAGAGTACAGATAAGGAACTTGAGGAGGAGGTTCCCGTTGATAATGAGAATGTAGAGAAAGAGTTGATTGAGGAAGACGTATATGCCAAGACTTAGATCGGCTACTCATGGTTGCCCGACGCACTATGAATGTGGAACCCTCACGAGAGTAGGACCAGAGAGAGAACTTATTTCATATCACCTACAAGGTAAATGATTAGATGTACGTCCTCATCGTGGATAGTAGGAGCTGCACCAATGTGGCGTTAACCGAATTCATTTCAAAATTGAGGTTACCGACTATAGCACACTCGAAGCTGTACAAGTTGCATTGGTTGAGTGAAAAGGAAGCCTTATACGTCACTCGGTAAATACTATTGCTGATCACTATTGGCAATTATTCTGACCAGATTCTTTGTGACATACTGCCCATGTGCGCATCCTCTGTGTTGTTAGGAAGACTGTAGCTGTTTGATAGGAGAGTCATCTACGACGATTATAGGAATACCTGCAAGCCCAAGAAGGATGGTCGGAAGATTACGTTAAATCCATGCTGTCGAGAGAAGTTTACAAGTTATAGATAAAACTTGCTTGCGGATCGAAGAAGGCTTTGGTGATAAGTAGAGCCGAGCTTTGAGAGACCATTAATGCCAATGAGCCGACCCTCTTATTGGTTAGGTAACCACTGGAAATGAAGAAGTGGAATGATTTACCCTAAGAGGTGAAGGAATTATTGGATGAATATGCCGACCTGTTCCCAGAACAATTGTTAGAAGGGTTACCCCCAACCCGAGGCATAGAGCACTGCATTGACTTAATACTCGATGCTGTACTGCGAAAAAAGCTAGCTTATCGCATGAATCCCGAGCAAGCTTCTGAGCTTCAATGTCAAGTCAATGAGTTGCTGAAAAGAGGATACGTAAGAGAGAGTCTCAGCCCTTGTGCTGTGCCTGCACTTTTAGTGTTGAAGAAGGATGGAACCTGGTAAGTGTGTATTGACAGCCAAGCGGTGAACAAAATTACGATCAAATATAGATATCTGATCCCGAAACTAGAAGACATGTTAGATGAACTGAATGGAGCCAAAATTTTTAGCAACATTGATCTTAAGTTTAGCTACTATCAAATACGCATGAAGAAGACTATGTTCAAGACTCGACATGGACTATACGAGTGGATGGTCATGCCCTTTAGCTTGTCGAATGCCCCGAGCACCTTGATGAGACTTATGAACCATGTGTTGAGACATCTAATTGGAAAGTGTGTTATGGTGTACTTTGACGACATTTTGATCTATAATGCCGACATCCCAAGTCACTGTGAACACATTAGAACAGTCCTAGATATCTTTTGTGCTAAGAGACTATTCGGCAATTTCAAGAAATGTTGCTCCTATTAGGAGGAAGTGATATTCTTGGGCTATGTAGTCAGTAGAGGAGGCTTGTGAGTTGATGATGAGAAGATCTGAGTAATTGTTGAATAGTTGACCCCTACTATTTGTGCCAACGTAAGAAGTTTTCATAGACTGGTTTCGTCTTACTGAAGGTTCATTAGAAACTTTAGCACTCTTACTGCGCCATTTACTGAATTAATGAAGAAAAACACCGACTTTCGATGGGAAGAAAGGGTGGAGAGGAGTTTTGTTGAGATTAAGAAGAGGTTGACCTCCGCCCTAGTATTAGTGCTACTTGACTTCGACAAAATTTTTAAGCTAGAGTGCAACGCGTCAGGTATTGGAATAGGCGCTTTCCTGATACAGGAAGGCTAATCAATTGTCTTCCACAGTAAGAAGCTCTAAGGACCCCAGTTAAATTACTCTATGTATGACAAAGAGCTCTTAGTATTAATCTACGCACTGTAAGTATGGCAGCACTATCTATTGTTGAGAGAATTTGTTACATATACTAACCACGAGTTACTACGGTACCTCCGAAGTCAGACCAACCTATCTAAGTGGTAGGCGAGATGGGTTGAATTCCTTGAAGACTTCAATTTTGTGATCAAATACAAATAAGGAAAGAGCAATGTAGTTGCAGATGCTCTTTTGAGGAGGCATGTGTTCTTGTCAGAACTGCAGACCAAACTGTTTAGTTTTGCGAGTATTAAAGAATAGTACTCCGAAGATCTATACTTTGGACCAATAATTTTGAGATGTGTAGATGGGAGAATAGTAGACGAGTATTATTTGTGGGATGGCTATCTATTTTGAGGAGGAAAACTGTACGTGCTGACTTGTTCCCAACGGGAATTATTAATTAGGGAAGCTTACAACGGAGGACTCTCGAGACACTTTGGAGAGAGAAGGACTTGTGAATTAGTGAATGGTTGATTTTTTTGGCCGAGAATGCGAAGAGATGTGTATCGAGTGGTCGAAAGCTGTGTTATGTGCAAAAAGGCCAAGTACCGAGCCGAACAAGGGAAATTAATGCCCCTACCTGTTTCGATGAGGCTGTGGATTGAACTAAGCATGGATTTTGTTCTTGGATTGCTAAGAACTACTTGAGGAAAAGATTTTGTAATGGTCATTGTGGATCGATTCAGTAAGATGGCACACTTCATGTCTTGCACTAAAACTAATGACGCTTCGGCTATTACTTCTCTTTTCTTACAGGAGATTGTATGGATACATGGCGTATTGAGAAGTATAGTCTCCAATAGAGACCTGAAGTTCTTAAGCCATTTCTAGAGAACCCTGTAGCGTTGGTTGGGAACTAAATTACTCTTTAGTACCTCTTATCACCTTCAAACTGATGGCTAAACAGATGTAGTTAATCGTACTTTAGATTTACTACTCCAAGCTGTAGTCGGCAAGAACTTGGTTGATTTGGATGTTTGCCTGCCAGTGGTCGAGTTTGCTTATAACTGAACAGTACATAACACCACTAAGCAGACTCCTTTCGAAGTGGTCTATGGATTCAATCCTGAGTTGCCCCTTAACCATACCCTTATACTCATACCCGCGTAAGAAGACCCCGACGCCTCGGCCAAAGTACAATCCCTTCAGCACATCTATGACAATGTCACTTGACACATCGACCAAGCTATCAAAAGAATGTGTGAAAAGACTAAGGGTTGGTTGGCCAAACAATTTTAGCTAGGAGACTTGGTATGGCTACACCTTAGCAAGGAACGGTTCCCAAACAAAAGAAAAAACAAATTATTTACAAGAGTAGAAGGACTTTTCAGAATCCTCCAGAAAATCAGTGACAACACTTACAGGTTGGAACTACCTGAGGACAATGGGGTTTTTGATGCCTTTAACATCACTGACCTCAGTCCATATCACCTTGATGGAGAATTGAGCGAATACCATTCGGATTTGATCCCAAATCCAAAACAACCTGGAGGGAATGATGGGATTCAAGCTATGGGGCCCCTGACTCACAATTGAGCTCGAGGACTAGAGGGACTGGCATGATGAATCCTTATGTTCCAACCAACCCCTACTAAGGCCTAGTACTTCCTTGCTGAGTCACCTCTAATGTCGTATCGTATGATCACCCATTATTGTGTGGTATGTTGAGTTGACAATTGGTCTCTATTATCGAGTCGACCAATTACTCGGCACTTCTTTGTCGAGAAGTTGAGAGAAAGAGATCGGATTGACTAGGCTATCCTTGCTTGGACAAACCCATTAGTCTATACTTTTTGTCCGCATCTCCTAACGACCCTGCTAATGTCGCCTTGCTACGTGTACAGTATCATATGTAGAATCTGTAACACTAATGATTATTTTCCTTGTATATTCATTTTTACCCCTTGTAACGTGTACATTACCCTTTTAGGAAATGCCCTTTTTGTCTTTTTACCTTTAGGCAAGTTGCCCTAGTTTGCGGGTATAAATACTCCTGTACTTGTTGTTGTAAGATCATCAGATTACCTTCAATACACTTGAGTACTTTCTTCCTTACGTTAACATTGTTTGTTTACTCTCGGCATTACTCTTATCATTTCCCTTAAGCAAGATTAGGTGGTAAGTAACCTCATTGGACCAATTCGTGCATCATATTGAATTGTGTTGTGAGTCCTTGGAAGTTCCATTAGTGCATCATATCCTTTAGAGCCGTTCATAGGTTTTTTACTTAATGTTTCATTTGCCATTTTACCCCTTTTTGTACCTTTCCCCATTAACCCTTTTCGAGCTTTCTGCAAGCTTAGACCCATCCAGCAATCGGCCTTGTCTATTCTTAGTCACGGTTCGCGTTACCCTCAATCCATTAGGAAGGACCTATGACGGACTACAGCGGTGGTAGTTGAAGAACTTCTTCTCGAAGCGACTAGGAGGGAGACGTTGCCCAAACTCCAGGCACTTTTTAGAGACTGTGAAGTACCTCCTTGACAGTAGGGCCACCTATTTGTCCCTGTTCGGCAACCTAATATGCCCTTAAGGATCACCCCTACAAGAAAGTTGTTGATGATCCAATTGGAGGCAGATTGCTTACTCTTACTAACATGGCCAGTAGGCCCCTTGCCCATATCAAGAGCATTGAACAAATCTATCGCGAGGGGAAAGGGAATGTCTGCATATATATCCTTAAGGATGGCATTGATAATTTTGGCCCTGTCCAGCACCTCCACGGCCATCCTCGTAGGTTGGTTGAGTTGTGCTAGTAACGAGACCTTGCCCTCTCATGCCTAACGGGGATCACTCCTTGTAGACTTTAAACTAGAGAGTTGTAGCAATGAAGAGGAACCAATCGCACCTCTATTGGTTGACATAGTTGTAGTACTTACTCAAGAAAAAAAAAAGTGGCTTTGAGAAAGTTTGAAATATTTTTAAGAAAGTTTAAAGTTTGAAAATGGTAGAATAAAGAGATTGGAGAAAAGTAGTCTCTCATTGGAATCCTCCTATTTATAGGCAAACTACTTGGGAAGTTGTACAAGTAGTTATAGGGATTTGTATAAGCATGAATCCCTTGGAATCTTGCATAGCAGATACGTGGAAAGCATTTTGATTAGACTGTTACCTTTGAAAGGCAAAAGGTACGTAGTTGCATGTTAGTTTGCTATAGCATGACACTTGTCATGTCACATTTAACACACGAAAGACAGGTAGGTGAAGATCATATTTTGAAAAAGTTCCTTCGATAAGAAGCTTCTTCATGGACTATCCGACTTCTACCTGGTCGGCATGATAAAGACATGGTGCAACTGCGTTTGCTCAGTCATTGTTGAGTACTATTCGAACAAATCAGTTCGTAGCCTTGAAGCGCCTACCCATCGTGTTGCAAGAGTATCTCGCTTTGATACCCCAACCAAAGTCTTGCTTGGGCCTTTAGCACTCTGCGTCAAAACTCTCGGCCACTTCTGTTCACCCCACTTCAGATGTGTTCAACTCGGGCATCCACTACCTCAGCCACCGTCTAGTCTAGACCCATGCACCCACCACTTTAGCCTCATGGCTCTAGATTAGATTCCTTTGGCTTGGATTGGTCACGCTTGAGCAGCCCATATATCCTTTCTCCTTGCCTTGGCCTTAGCAATGAGACTGCAGGGAAGCAAGTGTTAATAGGGCACTTTAGACATTAGCCTCTTAGGCTTAACCAAACCCAACGCGTCTCATAGCTTAGGGCTCACCTCTGTAGGCTTGAGCCCTCAGCCTAAATGGACCAAGTCTAGTAAGTCTTGTAACAGCTAGAACGAATAAGATAAAGATGAAATAGTCACGTTCTGAATAAGTAGGACATGTCGAGCATAATAACCTTACTCTCCTACACTTGTGGGAGAAATCCCGCCAACTGATCTTCAATTGTCGACTCCACTTTGTTTATAAATATTAGGTCACTACCCAATGGTAAAACTCTTTACACTCTGTGTACTAAGCTTGCCTATTACCCTCAAGCATTTTATACTTACAAGAGCCTATTACTAACTTAAGCATCGGAGTGGTTATGCCAAATAATCCCTCAACGTCCCTTGACTATGTATTGTTTGCAGGCCCATTATGCGTAGAATCCAAACGACTATTGGCAAGAACCTTGAAACAATATTGCCTATCCTTAACATATAATTAACCTATGATTAGTCATCTATTATTAATTTAATGATATTATTTTTAAAAAATTATCCTTCACCATCTCAAATAAAGTAGCTTTAACATGTCATAAATATTATTCAATTATTTTTTTCGATTTAATGACCTCTCTTTTCTCTTTCTCTTTCTTTTTTTTTTTTTTTGTAAGGGGTAAACTAGTCGGGCCGACCCGCTGGTTCAATTGTTGGTCGGCCGCTGGTCGGCCCGACGGTTTGCAACTCGTTGGTTTGGGCGGTTCTGCCTTCTTGAACCGCCTGGGCTATTAAGGTCAGGTGGTTTAGGTTGGCTTCCTACAGGTCGAGCCAGTTTATCAGCTTGTCGGATTGGTTTACAATTTGGAATTAGCATTTACCTAAATCTAGTCCAATCAAGGGTCACAAGTCATAGAATAGAGAAGTTTAATACATATTGAGTTCTAGCGAACTAATCTTAACTCAATATGCAAATTCTTTTTTTGTTTATTTATCAAGTGTAATGATGAATGAGTTGCTGCTAAGAGTAAGTCAACATATTATCATCAAGCAGATGGCATTGCCGCCTACCTAGAAATGTAGGTTCTCTTAATATTCCATCAATAATATATAAACGTGGGTTTATTCATAGTCATTATCTAATTAGGGACGGATGTAGAATAATATGGCTAGATTGGACGTGAAAAGCTTTTTTTTTTTTTTTTAATAAGTATGCTTCAAAGGTTTCAAATATTTCATTAGGAAGAGAATTTTAATTAATTAATTAATTTTTTTTTTTTACAAAATGATTGCAAATACTCAGTGTATTTTATAAAAAGAAGAACAGACTTTTACCTTATATATTAATTGAAATTTATTTATTAGCTTATAAAAAAAAATAAAACCAATATGTAGAACTTGTGTAAGTTTTAGTATCAACAAAAAGAATATCTAAGCAAAAATTACAAGTGGAACTAAAAGTACAACATAATATAAGATGTGTACATTCTATGATATGGTTATGATAACTTTGTAAGATTATTTCATTAGTAATATTACAAAGTATACTCTTTTGCAATTCAATTGATTATAAAATTAGTTGTTCAGTAATGCCCATTAGTTCTCAGTGAAAATAATTTTAGTATGTTAGTAATGTAACTGTTTAATTACTAATATTTTATGAAATAAGACCAAATGCTGATAGAGTTAATAATGTATTGTATGATATAGCTATTAATAAATGAGTTGTGTTTGAATGAGAATTAATATAGCTAACTATTATTCTCATAAATGAAATTGAGTTTTTTTTTTTTTAATTACATTACAAGAAAATAACTAAGAAAGAAAGAAAGTCATTTATTAAGAGAAAAATAACAAATGCAACTTTCTTCTTTCGTAAATTAAATACTTTTCATTCCACAATAAAACTTTCACAAAAAACACCATAGATCACCGGTCCTTAAGAAAGACAATAACAAATGCTACTTGAAACAAGTAAAATGCTCTTAATAGGGATAGAACCCATGATCTCAAGTATGTAAAAATTATATATTTAACTATTTAACCATACCTTAACACCAAGGTAAAATTTGCTCTCTAAAATATTAATATAGTATTTATTTTTTTCTTTTTACATAAATTTTAGTAATTAATATTTTCCCGGGAGGCTAGGGCCCCATCTACTGCTACAATCAAGAAATTTCGGATTCAATTGCAGACACCCAAAAATTTTAGGAGACATAGCCTAGTAAATTCACCAACATGTACACTTTTTTGCCATCAAATAATTTTGAAATTATATTAAACTATCAATCAATATCAGGAAGACAGCAACTGCATTATAGGACTCGTAAAAATTGGAAAAACACACATTAAACTCTAGCTAGTCCATCAGAAGGGATGTAGAATATTAACCATATAGGACATCGCTAGTAACTGTGCAGAAATTATTTAAGGAATTATTCTATTTATATGGTACATCTACTCTTGATTCTTCATTAATTAACTTCAGAGATATTATGAAATTTAATAATGTTGTTTGCGGCCTTTGCTAAAGATTCGAATTGAGACGGTAGGCTTAGAATCTTGCACAAAGTGGGTTGGGAAGGTCGATCTTTGAATGACATTACCTGCAAAGACACACTAGGTTTGGATCCAATATGGGTACTTTCTATGTTTAAGTTAGACTCTTGAGATATTTTAAAAAAGATTTGTGTCGCCATATCTAAAGTTAAATCTTTTTAAATAGGTAAATATATCTAGTTCAATAGATGTGTATTTTTTAAAAGTTAAAGTATATTTTATTAAAGATTTATTGTAAATACGAGTGTTTTTATATCTACTTCAACTAAGACCACAAGTGACTAGGTCTAGATAAGCTTGAAGGAGCTCTAATTGGTAGAGTTGTAAAGCTTAGCTAAAGGATTTGCATGGGATATGGCTTCTCGATAAGTTTCAAGGCGGGGATTTGATGAGAGAGTAGGTCATGTTAAGTCAAGTAGGCCGGCTCGTCAAGAGAAGAAGAGTGTTAACTCTAGTAGACTAGCTAACGGGTCCGACCTAAGGGCGGGTCGAACAAAATCTTAGATTTGACTAGGGATCAAGTCAAGTCAATCCGATCAAGGAGTCAAACCCTCATTAAAATGGGTCTTTCTAGATTATTGAAGAGTAAGAGTGAAGTCGGATTGGACCTAAGGGTCCTAAATCTAAGATTGTTTATCAACAAATAAGATCTTATTCCATATGTTTTTTTTTCCTTTTTCCATTTCTAAATTCTTGCATTAGAAACCCAAAAATAAAATTCCATCAAATCTACCAAACGTAGCTTTGTCATTCCATCTAATATGCTCCTTTACTTTTGTATATAATAAACTTTGATCCATTTTATGTTATCCATAGCTTTCATCTTGCTGCTTTAAGAAAATAGGAAGCACTTTGCACCAATTCATTATGTCTTTTCACTCTTATTTCCCTCTGTCACTTTCTTTAAACATTTTATTGCGAGTTTCCTTTGCTTTTTAAGTCTACACCTACTCTATTAATGTCGTAAACGGGCCTAATATAACACTAACTTCAAATTTGACTAAAAAATTTAAAACTTAAATTAATAAAAAGGGTTCTGAATTTTAAGCCCATCTAACCTAAAGTGGCATTCAATAATTTCAACCTTGACTAAATAAAACTTATTTAGACTCAATTTAACTAAAAAAATTTTCCTTTTAATAAAAATAGTTATGATATTTAAATTAGACTCAAACTTAGTAATGATTTATATAAGACTCAAGTTCAATTAGCCTCGTGAGTAAATTAAGCTAATAAGGAGTTCAATCTTAAGTTGTCTTTTGGGAAAAAAAAAATGATCAATGAGACCTCAACTTGCCTATTTTCACATTTAAGTCTAAACCTAAACATAGTACAGGTTCAAAAAGGGAACCTACACCAAAATCGACGTGATGGGTCTAGAAGCAAAAACCGAACTAACCATACTCATGTATGGACCCATTGGGTGGTCGATTCCTTGTTGGGTCAAGAGGTTGAATCCACTTAACTCAATGAGTCTAGGACCCATTAAAAAAAAAAAGATCAAAATAAAAATTGTACAATAAAATAAAAATATAATTGAAAATTGAAAAGCAAAATTAAATAACTTTGAAATCTTCAACTAATTCAATCCGAATAGGACAAAAATTATTTCGATCCAAAACATTTAATGTATCGCTACTAATAACACAGAATAATAAATATATAAAAAATATATTTGGTTTAGTATAAATAAACTTCTAGCAAAGAAAATTTCATTTTTAACATTGTAGAATTAGTTTTTATATTTTAAACTTCTCGATAATGGTAGCCTTTAAATTTTTTGTTTCACATTACTAATATTACAAGTTAAATTGGATATAATTATATATAAATAAGTGCATATTACTCTTAGGCTCAACTTTTTATTTTAGAGTTTAATTTATTTCACTTCAAAAAGTAACTTTAAATTAGGAAAAGTTTGGAATTTTTTATTGAATGGCAACTCACGGGTGTTAGAATTTGCCATGTGAACTGTTGGTTCTTAAGAACTAGCCTAAAGCCAGGTCGAATGGGGGTTAGTTACGGTTCCATATTTTTGGAATTAGAACCCGAAGGATTCGGGCATGGTTCCTATTTGTGCCTCCATTGGGAGCTTTTACGGTATTGTTGGTATTTTTATGAGATTGCTTTAGTTTTTTATATTACCTTTAATTTTGTATATATTAGATTAGAATCATTAAAAAGTATAATTATTTTAATGGTTGAAATCTAATATATATAAAAATAATGGTGAGATGAAAGATTGACCAATTTATTAAAAAATATGGAAGGAATGTAAAGGGAAAACAAAATGTTGGAGGAAACCATGATTAACATGTGAATAAATTCAATGCCCATTCATACCATATTCCATGTCTAATCAAATTTATTTTCTAACCATACACAAAAGCTGTGATATTCATATTGAAATTAATTTCTTTTGCTTTTTCTTTCTTTCTTTTTCGTCCAATTTTTATTTTTACTTTTATTTTTAACTGGGTAATTATTGGTGTAAACAATAGTTGAGGGCAAGCTGGCCTTTCTAAAAAAAATTGATCTATCCAAGATGTTGGCATTTCTGTAAAAAATTATAGCAAATCTGTATTCTCACGTCGTATTTATAACCAATCAATTATCAGCAATTATTTGCCCCCCCC